>CAUYON010174146.1:0-13544 GCA_963573935.1 Arctocebus calabarensis | reverse complement strand
ATCCTGGGCCTGCCAAACAACAATGACGGCTACAACCAAAAAATGGCTGGGCGTTGTGGCCGGCGCCTGTAGTCCCAGCTATTTGGGAGGCAGAGGCAGGAGACTCGCTTGAGCCCAGGAATTGGAGGTTGCTGTGAGCTGTGATGCAACAGCACTCTATCCAGGGTGACAGCTTGAGGTTCTGTCTCAAAAAAAAAAAAAAAGAAGACTTCAGTGTCTCTGGGAACCAGACTAACAAGCATTCATTCAGTGTTTCAACACAATGAGGGGGGCACTCTGGCCTCCTCCTGATCCCTGGCTCCAAAGCTCCAGCAGAGCTTGGCTAGAATCAGAGGTAGGCTGGGAGGGACCTTAGAGATCACTGCTCAACCCTTGCATTTTACAGGGGACAAAAAGCAGGGCACAAAAAGAGATGTGGTCCACCTGGAGTTGAAGACAACTTTGGACTAGAACCTGTACCTGTGACTTCTCTTTTTAGTTTTCATTTGCTTGTGACTTCTGAGACCAGCGCTGTTTGCATAGGGCCACACTGTCCCTATTAACTTCTCTTTCTGGCAGACAGTCCTTCCCCAGCACAGCCAAGCCTAGTGTGTCTGGCATTAAATTTAGACCTACAGGGAATGAAGCAGCAGTGCCTGGACCCTTGGACATGTTCCTGACTATTTTGGGAAGTTCTTTGGCCCACCGTGCCATCTCTGTTCTATTTCTCCTTTCTCTTTGGGGGGCTCTGTATCACTCTTCCCTGTTCTTTTTGCTGAGGGCTCTGCTATCTTCCTCTGACAATGACAGAATTTTCCCTCCTGTTGTGTCTGTCCTCTCTTAACACCCTCTGGCTCACCTTGGAAGAGGAACCATTTCTGTTTCTCCCCAGATGACAGCGACACATCCTCAGATAGCTCGGACAGCTCCGACAGCTCGCCTCCCGTCTGCCAGGTAATGGACAGGCCTAGTGATCTCAGCCTTCCACATGCAATCTGGGGTCCCTGCTGCAAAACTCTAAGAACTCAAGCTACCCCAGCTATGGAGGTGGGAGCAAGAAAGGAGGGCTTCTTGAGTCCTTACAGCGTCCTTAGGTGTGGTGGTGAGGTTTCTCTCTGACAACTCCATTTCAGCACAATCATCCAGACAAAGTAGGTCTGAGCAGGCTATAAAAATGCAGATGCTAAGGGGAACCTGCCTTCTCTGTCTATTCTAATCCTAGTCACTGGACCCAAATCTACCCTGAGTGCTGAGCTCGTTTGGATGGAGTCTCTGCATCTGAGCTTCCCCACTCCTCCACTTGCTCCCCCATGCACCATTCCCTGCAGACAGGTGGGACAAAGTCACCGGCAGTCTTCTTTATTGCCCTGGACCTGCTGTTAGACACAGCTGATGGGCAAGCCTTTCTCAGTGAGAGTTCGGGGCTGGGGTCTCACCTCCTCCATACATGGTACAGATTTTGACCCGGGTCTCACCTCCTCCATACATGGTACAGATTTTGACCCAGATATCTCTGCTTTTCTCCTAAGGCCACCAAGGATGTGAATTACACGCAAGTGGTCTTTTCGGCCCCTGGAGGACTGAAAAATGACTCTGCCCGAGACTATGAGAACACAAAGGAAACCACAGATTATGTCAATGTCAATCCAAAAAGCTACACGACCAATTTCTGGACTTTTGCGAACCCTTTTGTTTCTGAGCCAGTGGAATATACTCAAGTGGCCATGTAAATTCTAGATTTTTTAATGGGGTGTAGTTCTCTATGGATTCTTACACCTAATTTGGGGAATACCTTTTTTCTCCCTTTAAACAAAGTATGGTTGAAAAATATAGACCTATGCCCCAGCAAGAAATATTTGGATCAGTTGTTAGGAAGAACTTCCAAGTAAAGGATGAAAGCATTGGAGTCTATCAGTAGAGAAAGTAGTGAAGTCTCTCGCAATGGAAATTTTTTTTTAATTTTTTTTATTAAGTAATAGAGTTCTGTTTGGTAATCTTATGATTAAATGACATTTCTTTGAGTTCTTTACTTATTGGCAGTGAATGACTTCCTTAAAAGTTTTAAATAAAATTGCAACCACTGTTTTCTTTTTCTGTTGCCTAACCCTAAAGTTATCCCTTTTTTCAGGCATGTGTTTTGCTGAGTAATTCTGCTCTGTCCTCAGAACTTTAAATAATCCACTTAAAAGGTCCACCTTCAATCAACCGTTGAATTTGCTTATAATGAATGTGTTTCTTGTAACAAAAGATGACGAATAAAATTCTGGTAAATATCAACCCGCATCACAATTTGTTATTCCAAGGAAAAGTCTTTCAGGGCAGCACCTGTGGCTCAAAGGAGCAGGGCACTGGTCCCATATGCCAGAGGTGGAGGGTTCAAACCTAGCCTGACCAAAAACTGCAAAAAAAAAAAAAAAAAAAAGTCTTCCAAAACTCAATAAAATAAACAATTAAAATAAACGATAA
The DNA here is from genome assembly GCA_963573935.1 of Arctocebus calabarensis. Classification (NCBI taxonomy): domain Eukaryota; kingdom Metazoa; phylum Chordata; class Mammalia; order Primates; family Lorisidae; genus Arctocebus; species Arctocebus calabarensis. The sequence goes on along the minus strand of CAUYON010174146.1, from coordinate 11,099 downwards.
AATTCAATATCCATTCCTTGGGTTTTTAAAAAACCCAATTAGAAATACAAGGACATTTCCTTAACTTGATTAAGAATCCTTATCTCAAATAAGCAGATTACATTATATTTAACTATAAGTTCCTAGACACAGTGCAATTAAGTCAGAAACAAAGTAAGAATGTCCATAAGCCTCCCATTTCCTTTATTATCCAACAGTTATAATCAGTGCAGTAAAACAATTAGAAAAATAAGAGGTATAACCTTTGGAAAGGAGGAAAAATTTGTTATTGTTTGTCCATATCCTAGCCCTAGAAAACCATAGAGAATTCACTTAAAAGACGTTAAAATTGATAACACGCAGTAACCAGTGACTAGAGAAATATACAACATATTTTGAAACAGATAATTAAGAGATAAAATGAAAAAAATCTGTTCACAATAGCTAAATAAACATGCCCCCTAGGCATATGCCTAGCCAAATACCACCCTGGGTCAGTGGTTTTCAGGTCTTAGAGATCACAGATTTAGGAACTGCGCCATCTGCTGGCTGCAAATGACCTTCCTCGCTCCAGGGCTAAGAGCAGCTAACAGGCTTTCATCTTCCTGGGTTCCTCTTACCCGAGATGATGTAAAGCTGAGGTTTTCATAGAAGCCCAAACCCTGCTGTAAACTACACATGTGGGGGAGGTAAATATAATGAGATTGAATCATCCCGAAACCATCTCCCCCTAAGAAAAAGAAAAAAAAAGTAAGAAACCATCTCCCTCCACTCCTGGTCCGTGGAAAAATTGTCTTCCACAAAACCACTGCCTTGTGCCAAAAAGGTTGGGACTCCTGATCTAAAGGGATGGTTCTGCCAGACGAGGTGGCTCATACCTGTAATCCCAGAACCTTAGGAGGCTGAGGCGACTGGATTGCTTCAGCTCAGGAGTTTGAGACCAGATTAAGTAAGAGCAAGACCCCGTCTCTACTAAAACAGAAAAATTAGCTGGGAGTTGTGGGCTCCTGTAGTCCCAGCTACTTGGGAGGCTGAGGCAAGAGGATCTTGAGTCCAAAAGTTTGAGGTTGCTGTGAGCTATGATGTCATGCACTTTCCCCAGGGTGATGGAGTAAGACTCCATTGCAAGAAAGAGGGAGGGAAGAAGTGGGAGCAGAGGAGAGGAGAGGAGAGGAGAAGAGAGGAGAGGAGAGGACAAGAGAAAAGAAAAGAGGACTGAGGGAAGGGGAGCAGGAGAGAAAGGGAAGGAAAGGAAAGGAAAGAAAAAGAAAGGAAAGGAAGGTTCTGGTTTGGGTTTCTGGGGCTTAAAATTTTTGCTGATCTGTTTGTCCCTTCACCTTTTAGGTTCTGTTACTCTCCTTAAAATTTTTTTCTTAATGAGCAACAAGATTAAAGAGGCAGAATGAATGAGGAATAAACACCAACAAAAATAACAACAGTGTCCTTGCATTAAGAAATGAATCTTTACTTCTTATTGACCTTTTTTAAAAAGGAAATCAGAGGGCAGTGCCTGTGGCTCAGCAAGTAGGGCGCCAGCCCCATATACCAAGGGTGGCAGGTTCAAACCTGGCCCCAGCTGAACTGCAAAACAAAAAAAATAGCCAGGCGTTGTGGTGGGTACCTGTAGTCCCAGCTACTCCAGAGGCTGAGGCAAGAGAATCGCCTAAGCCCAAGAGCTGGATGTTGCTGTGAGCTGTGTGATGCCATGGCACTCTACTGAGGGCCATAGAGTGAGACTCTGTCTCTACAAAAAAAAAAAAAGAAAAGAAAAGAAAAAAAAGAATTCAAGAGTGTGCTGAAAAGGTTCAGACAAGTTACAGTGCACCCAAGAGAAACTGTGCAGGGGCTGTGCAGTTCCTTCTTCAGGAGAGGGGACCACTAGGGTGATACAGACTAGCCTGCTTTCTCCAGAATTCCAGAACAGTCCCTGAGAGGTGGGAGGAAATAGAAATAAAAAGACTTGATCATCTGGGATTATCAGGGTGGGGTCAAGGCATCTCTGTCCCACTTCTAGGGACAGGAAAGAGCCTGAGAACATGTACAAAAACAACATGTAACAAAGGGTATTAACAGAGCAATGAGACAAAGACTGTCAGTGTTTAGAGCTGGGGGAAAATGTTAGGATCAGGTGGAATTGATTAGAGAAACATCTCTAAGAGAGGGGATTTGTTACCTCACTTTAGAAAAATGGGTAGAAAATCAACAGATGAAAGAAAAGGTAGGGAAAATAAAGAACAGCCTGTACAGCACAGGTTCTCTGTGAATGCTGGAGGGGTTGACTTGAGCTGACTTGTCTGGAGAAGTACCTGGGTCTGGGCTGGGAGGCGGCTGTGCACAATGCTGTGAAGCAGGGAGTTGATGTTGGGGGGACCAGAGACCAGAGGTTGTGGAGTAACTATAGACAATCTGATTAAGGTCTATAACGAACTCTGTTTCAATGATGTGACATTTTATAGCAAATATATCATAGAAGTTAACATTAGCACCCAATTTGATTGCTTATAAGCTGAAGGCATTCTTTTTTTTTTATATAATTTTATTGAATCATAATTCTATACATTGGTGCAATCATAGGGCACGATTCATATACATTCAGAAATGTTTTGATCGCTGAAGGCATTCTTGGAGAGTGCCGTTGAAGAGTAGAGTTGAGGCTGAGTGCAGTGGCTCATGTCTGTAATCCTACGCTTTCGGAGGCTGAGGCAAGAGGATCACTTGAGCTCACAAGTTCAAGATCAGCCTGAGCAAAGCAATACCCATGTCTACTAAAAATGGAAAATTAGCCAGGAGGTGTGCACCTGTAGTTCCAGCTACTCAGGAAGCTGGGGCAGGAGGATTGCTTGAGCCCAGGAGTTTGAGGATGTAGTGAGCTACGATGACACCATTGTACTCTAGCCCAGGCAGAAGAATAAGACTCTGTCTAAAAAAAGAAAAAGAGTAGAGTTGAAAATGTGACTCCACCAAGTGACCCAGAATTTTGAACTTCAATGATTCCTCAAATGCCCTAATAAATAGGAGGAAGGTTCATTTTGTCTCTTAAGGACTTAGAGCCAATAGATAAGCTGATGATGCGAGCCTGCTAACAGTTTGAACTAATCCTTAAAATCATTGTAAGCCATGTTGCTCGAAATAAAATGGCCTTTTTTGTGACAGAGGGTCAACTGTCTAAATCTGTACAAATAATCACCTGTGAGAGTAATCAGCCTTTGAAGAGCATAGTGTTCAGTTCAATGAAGTCACATTCTTTTATGTTATCATATGTCATTGGTACTCCAGGGAACAATCATGTTGCTCTGCCCCTACCATTCCCACTTCAGTGAGGACTGGATAAAAAAACTCTCCAAAATTGGGTGGCACCTATGGCTCAAAGGAGTAGGGCACCGGCCCCATATACTGGAGGTGGTGGGTTCAAACCCAGCCCCGGCTAAAAACTGCAAAAACAAACAAGCAAAAAAAAAGCTTTCCAAAATTATCTGGTAACAAAATACATAGACATTGATTTGTTATTAGCAACCAGTAGATTGTTGGTTACATATTCCAACAATAAACAGGGAATATAAGAGGAGACCTCACAATACATATGACCTGTTTCTAATGAATTCTTATTGTAAAGGAGTAAGCACCCAAATGCCCACATGGGAAGCTGCAAAACTCCATGAGAATCTTATTAGCCAACCAAACCTGCTAGGGGGAGGAGGCATTTTATGCTCCATATCAGTGGGTCTGTTTGCTTCTTGAGTCACGACATATTTCTGGGCTCCAGAGGGCTCTCAAGAGGCCTCCTAACCAGGCCTCCAGCCTCTAAAGCAGAACACAGTAAAGTAACTTGAGCTTATGTGGTTTTGGGGGGTCTTGCTAGCTCCCTTAAACACTCACTCATGTGTCTCACTGCCTTGCAGGAAGAAGTCCCTATAGTCAGTCCCTCACCCTGCAGTAAAACCTCATGTTCTTTGCCCTTGTTAAATACACCCTCCACAGGCTTAAAGAGAAGGAAGTATATGTCCAGGTATTTCACAGGGACTGGGTCAAGTGACATGCCAAGAATCTTTAGAACTTCAGAAGAAAATGCACTATGGCATTCATGCTGGGTGACTCTCCCCAGCCTCTGTGGGTCGTTACCACTACAGACCCTCCAGGAGAAGTAAGCACGTATATGGAATCTCAGCAATATTTGGCTGGAGAAGGAGCCTCATCCAGATTCTCAGGTAGGTGCTACCCCAGCCCAGACTCTCTTTCAGCTCCACACTGCCACCTTGTGGCTCCAGGACAAACTCCAAGATACTCTGCTTTTCCCACTTGAGGGAGGGCAGGGGCTCCTAGAAGGTCACTTCACCCACCTCCTCTCACCCCTTCGCTCAAGAAGATCACATTTTAACTTTACCTTGCATATCCTATTATCGTTGTCCATAGGAAATGAAAACATCCAGATATTTCTTGGCTATGCAAGAATTTTATTGGTCAATTTCAACTACATCTCTGGGTTCATGACCCAGGAGTAAACCGCTATAGCCTGGGCTGAATCTATAGCTCCTGCAGAGATAAAATATCTATTTACATGCAAAACACAGACACAGTCATCTGAGAATTACTGGCCAATATCAAATAACATGAAAAGTCATACTGAGAAATCCTTGCAGTCAGCTGATTACCTGCCCCCACCATCCTCTCTGCCCTGCTTGCCCCTCACCTCCTGCTCCTACATGGCATTTAAGGGACTAAAGTATAGTCCACAAGATGGCATAAACACTTTATGTGAGTGTGCATCTCAGAGGTAGCATTGTCCAGTTTCTCCTGGTGTTAGCTGTTGGACGTGGGATTGACCCAAGAGAGCATAGAGTCTCCTTCTTCCTTCCCACACATCTTGAACTGTACCCATGATTCTTCCACTGGCCCCAACTGTTCTTCCAGTGGCTCCAACTGTCCACAAGAGCTTCCCACAGGTCCTGCAAAAATGTCATTCACAGATCCAGATGACATCCCACCATTGCCTTTAGGAGCTTCCTGGAATGGGGTCCCAAGGCCCAATTCGCCCTAAAAGCCTTATCATAGGATAGAACTAGCTTTCTGGAAAAGTTCAAGTGCACCCTTTCCATGGGAGGAACAGAGATGCCCCAATGCCACCACCATAAGGAGATTCCCTTGAGCAATGCAAGACAAAAGGGGGAGGCTATTGAAGGTAAAGAGTAGACAAGGCCAGTGCTTCAGTCAACCTAAATCACAGGTCTCCTTTTTTCCTCTCTGAACTGTAGACTCTCCTGGGCCCAGTGCCCCGGAAGTCACCCACCAGATGCAATCTGGAGCCAGGCCGTCATTATCTTCTTTACAATCAGTATAGTGTGCTATAGACTTTAAAATTATAAATTCCCCCACCCCCCAAAGTGGGCATTGCTATTTTGATAATAAATGGGAAGTGTTGCTCAGAGAGATTGGATAACTTGCTCAAGATCATAGAGGTAGAAAAGGAGTGAGATCAAAACTCAAATCCACGCTCAGTACCTATAGCTCAGTGGCTAGGGCACCAGCCACATACACCGGAGCTGGTGGAATTGAATCCAGCATGGGCCTGCCAAGCAACAATGACAACTACAACCAAAAAATAACTGGGCATTGTGGTGGAAGCCTGTAGTCCCAGCTACTTGGGAGGCTGAGGAAAGAGAATCACTTAAGCCCAAGAGTTTGAGGTTGCTGTGAGCTGTGACACCATAGCACTCTACCCAGGGTAACAACTTGAGACTCTGTCTCAAAAAAAAAAAAAAACCTCAAATCCAGGTCTTTGGCATCTATACATCACTGGTGTCCTGTCTACCTCTACATCCTAGTCATCAAGATGAGGCACTAGGGTCAGGAACTGTGGTTTGAAGATAGGGCATGGAGCTGTGGCATCGTGTTTAAGGAGAGGAAGGAGCAACTTCACTAGCTCTGGCTGGCATGGGAGGCCCTAAGCCCAGCTCCACCAGGGCAGATGGACAGGGAAGTGGTTGAATGTCAGAGGCTGACACTGGCATGAATCCAGGGAAGAGAAAACTGGGGGTCCTCCCACTGCCTGAACCTTAGTCACACTCTGCAGTTCTCTGGCACTTAAAGGCTGGGATGCTTTGCTCACTAGAACAGGTCTTTTCTTTTAAGAAAGCTTAAGGAGGCTTCTTAGAACTGAGTGGGCTCTTAAAGAAGTATGTCGGCAAAGCGACAGTCATTTCTCATAGCTTCCCCAGGAGACTTCCCTAGAGCTTCTTTCACGAACTCTTGACTAGATTAATAATTCCATATCTTAGGATAGGGCTCATGGGTTTACAAACCATTTTTACATCCAGTCTTATTTGACGCCCAGAATGGAGAGAGAAATGATTAGCCAGCATTTTACTGATGTTGGTCATTGGTGATGGCAGAACCAGGACCCAGCTCCCCTGAATTTTCCATTGAAGTTCTTTTCACCATCAAGACTATCTCTACGATTAGAGCTAGAATTGGGGTGGGGAAGCTTTGGAGTCCCATTGGAGATAATGAGGAGCAGGGCAAGGCCTTGGGTCCTACTTAGCCCTGCAGTGACTATCAGCCTTGGAAGAAGATTCAGCATCACAGGACTGAGCACAAAAGTGGACAGTATGGCCATGAAGGGATCCACAGTCACCAAAATTGAGTCAAGGGGTATAAATGTCATTGTCATGAAAATCCAACAATTTTTCTAGAGCCTGTTGATTAGAACACACTTTGTATTTCTCTACCGTAACATCATTTCCAGTCTTGCAAAGCCATGGAAGGTTAGATGCTGGAAAGACTTCTGAAATCATCTTCCCAGTCCTATGGGGGAGAGACTGAGTCCTGGACAAGGTGGTGACTCACCTAAGGTTGTACAGAAACCTGAGTGCAGAGTTGAGATTCAAATCCTGGGCTCCTGGCTTGATTTCAGCACCTATACAATTTATGGTGAAATCCCTAAAGACCCTTGAGGATGACCAGAGCCATGATCATGTCACCCCTTGGCAAAAGATGCCTCTTCCGTGCAGCCCCAGGGCAGTCTGGAGCCTTGGAGCCTTGGAGGAGGCTGGGCAGCCAGTCCCTGCTGCCTCTAAGTTTTACTCCTGCTCTTAATTTCATTAGGACCATTTTCATCTCCTCCTTCCCTCTGTCTTTCTTTCTATGCATACCACTGAGGATATACATGCCTTTCCTCCATCATCCACCCTGTAATGGGGGGGGGGGGGTGGTGGCATAGGGAGAAGAACCGGCAATGGCAGAGTCCCTACAAGGTGCCAGGTGCTATACTAAATCCTGCCTCTCCATTAGGCCATCCATCTCCCCTCAGGAGACAGGTGGGTACAGCAGGGAAGCCCCACATACCTATTCACTTTTCTTCATTAAGCAATCCTCTCAAAATAGGATCAGGATCAAAATGGAGTCCTTCTCACCTCACAGTTTTTCATGTCTCCCCTCTCCGGGCCAAGCTAGTCAGGTTGGAATGGGGACAGGTAGCCAAGGCCTTCAGACAAGCCTCTGAGTCCTGCCACCTGTGGACCCCTAGACAGCTCCAGCCTAAGCCTGCCCAGGTCTGGGGCTCCACATCCTCCACCTGAGTGTGTTCACAGACGCACAGTGACAATGGCGGAACCAGGAAGGCAGGCAGCATTGAGATTGGGAGCTCACGAGGGCAGCACTCACACTAGGGGTAGCTGTGACACCCAGACAAGGGCGGTCATTCTGGTCTTATCACTCTGCCTTGGACTGGGCTCCCCTGAAGTCCAGTTCTGACCCTTCCAGATATACACCCAGTGCCTGAGTTGGGCAGAGGCCTGCCACTAGTCCTGGGGGCACTGCCAAACTTCAGGGAGTTTTCCCTAAAAGATGCTGGTCTCAGTGGTGGCTTCCCTGTCCACCTGCTCCAGAGTCAGTGACTCCATGGGCCTGGGTCTCTCACTGAGGCTGAGGTTGAGGGTGGGTGAGCAGCTGGAGTGGGTCAGCAGCGTGGTGTGGCGACTCAAGATGCTGCCATTGGAGAGCTGCCGGTGCATCCGGGGACGCCTGCAGCAGGCAAGATGACGCAGGGGGCGTGGCAATAGGTGGCTGTTGAAGCCCATGTAGATCCAGGGGTTGCAGCAGCTGCTCAGGTTGCCCAAAAGCATGGAGATGGTGAAAGCCACGTTGGTGGAATCTACCAAGAGAGAAGCATGAGGAGCCTTAGAATGACAGCTCAAAGCGCCGTGGGAGGGAGGGCAGGCCTCCCAGACAGAGGAGGAAGCAGTCTCAGGAAAGAAAAGGGAATCACTTGGGCTTCTATAATTAGAGATGAGCACAGCAAGAACTTAAACTGGCACTCCCAACTCCACAGTCTTCCTTCACTGATTATTTTTGGGTTTTGTTTTGTAGTGACAAATGAAGGTAGAAGCTGAGGTTTGCTTCGAGTTGAATTGAGAAGAATGAACACTGCCAGGGGTCGGACCAGCCCAAATAGGAGAAACCTTTTTTATTCCAAAACTTAGACCTTGAATCCCCTAATGGATGTAGGTCTAGGATGATACAACTTCCATAAAACACACAGGGAAAATAACCGAGTTCAGGCCTCTCCCACACCTGCCCCTGCTTATGTCATAAATCGTGGTTTCACATCGCCTTCTGGATTCTGCCTCCTCCAGCCCTTGTGGGCAATCCAACCCACTCTGACAGTCAGTCATTGCGTGTGTGGGCACTGACTCTGCCAGGTCTTTTGTGAGGGGAACTGGCAAGGCAATCAGTGGAGCATGACTGCCCCACGGGTACCTATGCCATTATCACCAACTGCAGCAGAAGGGGAAGCTTCTAGGTACAGGTGTTCAAGCATCCCACTGCAGACCTGTACTTATTCTGTGTTCTCAGATTATACTCAGGAATGCATCTTCCTGCTGGGAAAAACTAATTTCTCTCTTGAGCAGTCAAAATGTGAGCATGCACATCCTCTGATAAGATTCCTTCCAGACACAATATTCTCTCTAAAGACTAAATGAAACTCCTCATGCCAGCAGAAAAGTTGCAGAGGTGGGCCTGGGCCTCCTGCTGATCTGCCATGTTTACAGCAATGGCATAGATGCATATGAATTACCTTGCTTTTCAGGGAAGGTTGCAGAATCATCAAAAGCAATGTCAAAGATGGAAGGAATCTTCGCAATTGTTATAGCACAGTTAATAAGAACTGCCACTCAAACCTAAGTTTCCCAGCCCTAAGGCAGAGATCCTGCAGGAACTTCAACCAGCAAAATCAAGGGCAAAACTCAAGTGCCTGCTGTGTAAAGCACTATGAAAGCTTCAGAAACATGAATTCCTTGTGCACATGTTTCATAGGTGTGTTCACAGATATAGCCCTCCATGGCCCAAGAAAAGGGTAAGAACATTTAACAGAAGGTTCAAGTCATGGGGAAGGAGGCTGTAGGCAGCTGGGCCTGGATGGACACATACGTCTAGGACACAGATGTGAGGGCAAGGGGGGAGTGCCTGAAAATGGAGGGGGACAGCCTCAATAGCACACTCAGTGTCCTTCAGTTTTGCCTGGGCTCTGGTCTGCTTCCTGGTAACAGAACCATGAGCTGCAAAAGACTTTGGAAGTTGCTTTGGCTGGGAGTTAGGCAGTGGGGAGGGGGGATGGTGTGCATCCTGTCTGCCCTGTCAACGTACATTTCGTGCTCAGATTAAGCCAGGAACAAAGGAGTTGCACAAGTCCCTGCACTTAGGAAGTGTCTGTTTGCTTTGGTCCATCTGAGCCAGGCCCAGCACAGTGGCTGGAAATGTGCCACAGAGGAAGTACCGGAGTCAGCAGAGGCCTCACTTCCCAGCACCCAGGGGCAGATCCACCATCCACAGTGCAGGCGGCAGCTGCTGCATCCTGGCAGAAACTCAGCTGACAGCCAGGGGCAGGGGCAGGGCCAGGAAGACCAGCACACTCTGCCACAGACTCAGGACCTGTGGCTAGGGACCAGCCTGTTGTGGAAGGGACCTGGTAAGTAAAGTAACGAATCTCAGACCAAAGATTTTTTCTTTTTCTGAGGAAGCACATTGTCCACGAGATAACACTTTGCTCTTGCACACCTTGTTCAGAATGGCCTTTAGAAGGTGGAAAATCACTCTACATAGGTGAGGGGTGAGGACTGCAAGGTTCCTGGTGACAGTGGACATCTGCAGCAGGAAAGAAAATCTGCACTGGCTGAACGGCAGGATCTTCATCTTCTCGTTGCCCCTTGATAAAGGGCAAATGACCATCTCACCCTGGGAGCTATTGGCTAAGCTACAATTTAGGGGAGTAAAGCCATGTCATAGATAAATTTGGCCCATAAGGACCCCAATTCAAGTCCTAGCTCCATCTCTTAGCAGCAGCAGTGGCGTTCTGGACCAGTTATTTTTATCTCTCTGAGCCTCAATTACTCAGATGTAAAATAGAGAAAGCCATCTCTCAGTAGCATGAGGACCAAAAGTGCTTGGCACTGGGAAACCCTTCTTCTTTCTATTTTACGCTTAGATGGAGCAGGGAGATCCCTATAGTTGGAGAGAATTAATATGCTCGTTATGGTGACACCACTGCAGTATAGCCCAGGCAACAGAAGAAGACTCTGTCACACAAATTAAATTAAATTAATATACTTACTTATTGCTTAAAGGTTAATTTGCAAATAGCCTCTTATCCAGACTGATGGCACAAGGGTGGTTAAGAAGGGACACAATGACATGATTGTAAGAGGGACTTTACCTAAAAAATGCAATCAGTGTAACCTGGTTTCTTGTACCCTCAATGAATCCCCAACAATAAATTAAAATAAATAAATAAATGAAATAAAATAAAAAGAAGGGATACAATGAGACCTTAATGGTTTGGTATTATTTTTGCATTTCACTTTCGTGGTTGTGTTAAATTCCTAACTAACCTTTCCCTATTCCATCTCACAACAGAAGTAAAGCATTCGGCCTGAGCATGTCCTAGGATGAGCAAAATGAGATTTGAAATAAAAACACATGAGAGAGGAGGAGGAGCCAAGATGGTGGCCGAGTAACAGCTTCCTTGCAACTGGGCTCGGTGAGACTGGGGAGAGAAGACTTCAGGCATCTCTGGCTGGCAAGATCTGCCCAGAAACATCCCTTTGGGGAAACAGGGAGACAGCGTGAGA
>CAUYON010174144.1:0-10573 GCA_963573935.1 Arctocebus calabarensis | reverse complement strand
CTTTCTTTTTTTTTTTTTTTTCTTGAGACAGAGCCTCAAGCTGTCACCCTGGATAGAGTGCTGTGGCATCATAGCTCACAGCAACCTCCAATTCCTGGGCTCAAGCGAGTCTCCTGCCTCTGCCTCCCAAGTAGCTGGGACTACAGGCACCCGTCACAACGCCCGGCCATTTTTTGGTTGCAGCCGTCATTGTTTGGCTGGCGGCCCCAGGCTGGATTTGAACCCGCCACCTTAGTTGTATGTGGCTGGCGCCTTAGCCCACTGAGCCACAGGCGCCGAGCCTAAGAAGGCCTTTCTAAAGTAGTATTAACTACTGAAAGAGCTAAGGAAATTTTACCTCCCAATGTGAGTCCCCGATAAAAAAGCATATTTCGAATTGAAGGCCATTCAATGTCAAGACACACCGGAGGAGGCCTTCCTTTATCTGCATAAACTGGACTGGCCTGATTAGAGGATCAAAGGGGACAACTGACTTCCCTTCCCCCTTCATGTTATCCCAAAATATTTCAGGTTGAGAATGGAGGTGAGCCTGGGTTAAATCATTTGGGTCATAAACAGGTCTCCCAGGCTAAACTCCAAGTCAATCAATTCCTCCTCCCTAGCAATCATTCACACCCTATACTCCTCAATTTTCCCCTCCCCTCTAAAAGGCCTGAATAAAGCTATTTAACTCCTTTGGAAAATGGAGTTATCACTCTGATTTATCCCTGTGCACAGGGTAAATAAATCCTTTCTCTTATTAATCTGCCTTCATTGTAAGTTGATTTTTCAGCCAAATTTCAGGGGAAAGGGTAAGTTTCCCCTTACCCCTACACCACCAATGCTGACATAAAAAATAAAAGAAAAATCTTCCTGGATTTACATGAGCCATGCTAAACTACACCAAGACAAACAATTGGAGGATGACCCCTACAGGTGACCTAAAAATAAGGGTTTCCAGGGTCAGTTCCAGGCCCCTGAAAGACTTGGCTTCAGACAGATTTTTCCCAAGATTGCATCTATAAATTCCTTTTTAAATTTTAAGCACCCCTCCATGCTCCTTTTTTTTTTTTAATTTTTGGCTGGGGCTGGGTTTGAACCCACCACCTCTGGTATATGGGTCCAGCGCCCTACTCCTTTGAGCCACAAGCGCTGCCCCATGCTCCTTTTAAAACGCTTCTTCTTTTAAGCCTCTCCCTATAAGAATTGCACATTGGAAGCTGCTCGGTGATTGCCTCCACCTACCCCATTCTCTCTCTAATCATCTACGATGACTCTTTCAAACGAATGCCTTGCTCTTACTAACCCTTACTGTTTTTCCAGCAGCTCAGGCACAGACCTGGCAACCTTTACACCAGGCCACACTGAGTAATCAATCTAATTGCTGGTTCTGCCAACATCTAGACCATGTGAACGAACCTGAACTCATCTGTGTTTCTGTCCATGTGAGTGCCTGGTGGAACCAGTCTGAAAAATGGATTTATGATGAGATGAGGTGTCCACAACCAGAGAAGGAACATCATGCTACTTCTCCTGTTAATGAATCAACTGGATGCAGAAAACCCTCTATGGAAATTCACAAACTATCTTTTGCTCAGGTAAAGTCACTAAAAGGGAAAATATCCCCCCTGCATTGAAATTCAGGGATGATGCTGGATCTTTTCTGGGTAACATACTGGAACAATACTGTGATCAGGCTCTATGATTCGATTTCACAAATGACATTCTTGCACCTCTTACAAAGATTGTGGATGGTGTTGACATGAACCCTCATGATGTCAATGGTTGTCAAAACACCTGTTATTATGGAAGGCTCACAAGATGGTAGGCCTGAGCAACTTGGGGTAGTTCACTCTCTCCTCTTGTTAAGTTGCAGACACTGAAGATTACATCTTGCTAGACCGAAAGTCTGGGCTGACTTGGTTCAGTGACAAAACCAAGCTCTGTACCTGCCAGAACCAGACCGAAGGTCTTTTGTATCAAATATTTTACAACCTGTTCTGTTCCCACAGATCAGTGGCACATACATCCTGGAGATGTAGAAGTGCCAGGGATGAGGGAGGGAAGGAGGAAGGAGGAAGAAGAGGCACAGCGAACTCTAGGCTGGGAGGCCATGGGTTCCAACCTGACCCTATCTGTAAATAACTCTGACCCTTCTCTATTGTGTGTGGCAATAAAGTGTACAAGTTGTCCCCAACTAGATAGTCAGGATGCTGTGGGCTTGGTTATCTGACACCCTCTGTTGCCAGGTATCTATTTTAGTTTATTATTATTATTTTTTTATTTGAGACAGAGCCTCAAGCTGTCACCCTGGATAGAGTGCTGTGGCATCACAGCTCACAGCAACCTCCAACTCCTGGGCTTAAGCGAGTCTCCTGCTTCCGCCTCCCAAGTAGCTGGGACTACAGACGCCCATCACAACACCCAACCATTTTTTGGTTGCAGCCATCATTGTTGTTTGGTGGGCCCAGGCTGGATTCGAACCCACCAGCTCAGGTGTATGTGGCTGGCGCCTTAGCCACTTGACCCACAGGCGCCGAGCCCAGGTATCTATTTTATTTTATTTATTTATTTATTTATTTTTTGAGACAGAGCCTCAAGCTGTCACCCTGAGTAGAGTGCTATGGCATCACAGCTCACAGCAACCTCTAATTCCTGGGCTTAAGTGAGTCTGTTGCCTCCGCCTTCCAAGTAGCTGGGACCACAGGCACCCCCCACAACGCCCAGCCATTTTTGGTTGCAGCTGCCATTATTGTTTGGTGGGCCCGGGCTGGATTTGAACCCTCCAGCTCAGGAGTATGTGGCTGGCGCCTTAGCCCATTGAGCCACAGGCGCCGAGCCAGGTATCTATTTTAAACGTTAGCCAAACTACAAACTTAGGCTTTTTTCCCCATAAACTGGTACCAAGCAAATGTACTAGATGTGACAGTATAAAACCCCACTTGGATATCACAATTCTATGTTCTTTTTGGTACTCAAGACTCTTTGCCTGGCATTTGGAGCTCATGAGATTGAAAAGACAGTTTTGAATCTCTCTATGGTAATAGAATAAGTTCAGTATCACTGAGCAAGTGCTGGGAACTCTTCAGTGAGAAGACAGCAGCCCAGTCTCTGTTGTATTTGAAAAATACTGTGTCCTGGATGCCCTGACAGCCCCTCGGGTAAGAGCTTATGTGATTATTGGTGACAATGACTGCCACTCAGGGGGAAGAGTAGAGACTGTGGTCTATACTTCTTTAAGACTGTGATTTATATCAGATTAATGAAGACTTTTTTCCAAGAATGGGAGACTGGGGATGTGGGAAAATGTGCTTAGATCTGTTCTTTTCTATTTATTCACTCTTATTCTAATTTATGTTCTTATTTCTCTTTTCAGATCTCTTGACACTAGTCTACTAACCCAATCTTTCCAGGCATGCAGCTTTCATTGTGTACAACTTCTGAAGTTTCAGACAGGGAGAATGAAGGAGCTCAGGAAATCAGAGATGATATTGATTAGTGATTTGGTATCCACTGTTGAGCTATAGTGTGTGGTGTCTAGCACATGGCATTTTATGGCTACTTGGCATCAGGCGGTCAAGAGCCAAGATAGCAACTGGCTTCAAAAGGTATTTATTTCAGGGCAGCACCTGTGACTCAGTCAGTAGGGCGTCAGCCCCTTATACCAAGGATGGTGGGTTTGAACCTGGCCAGTTAAAACAGCAATGACAACTTCAACAACAAGAAAGAAAGAAAGAAAGAAAGAAAAGAATAAAGGTATTTATTATTTCATAGCTCAGGGGGGCATGAGACATAACTGCTGTTATATATATATATATTTTTGAGACAGAGCCTCAAGCTGTCACCCTGGATAGGGTGCCGTGGCATCACAGCTCACAGCATCTTCCAATTCCTGGGCTCAAGTTAGTCTCTTGCCTCTGCCTCCTAAGTAGCTGGACTACAGGTGCTCGCCACAATGCCTGGCCATTTTTTGGTTGCAGCCATCATTGTTTGGCGGGCCCAGGTTGGATTCGAACCGGCCAGCTCAGATGTACATGGCTGGCGCCTTAGCTTGTTGAGCCACAGGCGCTGAGCCTATTGCTGTTATATTTTAATGCTTTTCTGTGTCTGATCATTTAAAGGGGTTCACATTCCTTATATAAAAAGTTTCAGGCTGGGTGTAGTGGTTCACACCTGTGATCCTACCATTTTCAGAAGCCAAGGTGGGAGGAGGATGGTTTGAGGCCAGGAGTTCGAGACCAATCTGGACAACGTTGTGAGACCTTGTCTCTGTTCTAAAACAGTTTCTTTTCTTTTTCACATTGCTTTCAGCCAGGGCTGGGGTGGGCTCCTGGTCTGCAGCTGACAAACAGTGGCAGAGCCTGGATTAACATGAAACCTCAGCCTCTGCCCTGGCAAGCCAGACTGTGCGTGCACAGATGTGCTGACCTACAGGCTCTAGCCTGGACACATGCATGTGCAGGTGTGCACAGACACACACACACACACACTGCATGCACCTCCCACTCTGCTCACCTGCCCACTGCCTCACAGACTTCTCCCCCACACAAGCTAGCCGGCCTCAAGGCTGTGAGCTGATCTGTTCAGCCCCAGAAAACGTCAGCTCCCCAAAGTTTCCCCAACCTCTTAGTGCCCTTTCCCTGGAATCCAGCACCTGAAAAAGAAGGCATGTCTCACCCTGAAAGACAGCATGGAGAGGGGAAAAACAAAAGCTCTTTTCTTCCATCCATCGTAGGCTTTCTGCTTTCTGCCGGTGGCCCTGTAAATGAGATGGGCAAAAGGTTAACAAGAGAAAAACAAACAAGTGTATTGATATGTGTGTTGCGTATACACGTGGGAGCACATGGTGATCCGTGACTCACAGGGCTGGTTAGGACTTGGGTTCGAATATCAACAAAGGAAAAGGGGTTTTGAGTTTTGGGGGGGGGGCAAGACGGAGGTAAATAAGGGTTATCTTGTTCTGCAGAGAAAAGTCTCTCGGACCAAAGTTGCCTCCAGGAACAGTTGTCTGACATCTTTGCAAAAAAATTTGTTTTGTTTTGTTGTTTTGAGACAGTCTCAAGCTGTCGCCCTGGGTAGAGTGCTGTGCCGTCACAGCTCACAGCAACTTCCAACTCTTGGGCCTAAGTGATTCTCTTGTCTCAGCCTCCCAAGTAGCTGGGACTACAGGTGCTCGCCACAAAGCCTGGCTATTTTTTTTTTTTTTTTTGTAGAGACAGAGTCTCACTTTATCGCCCTGGGTAGAGTGCTGTGGTGTCACAGAGCTCACAGCAACCTCCAACTCCTGGGCTTAGGCGATTCTCTTGCCTCAGCCCCCCGAGTAGCTGAGACTAAAGGAGCCCGCTACAACGCCTGGCTATTTTTCTGTTTTGCAGTTCAGCCAAGGCCGGGTTTGAACCCACCACCTTCAGTATATGGGGCTGGTACCCTACTCGATAAGCCACAGGCACCGCCCAAAGCCCAGCGATTTTTTTTGGTTGTGGTTGTCCTTGTTTGGCAGGCCCGGGCTGGATTCGAACTCGCCAGCTACAGGCACCAAGCCTTCTTTGCAAAATTTTATAAATGGAAATTTTCTTTACAATAGAGGATTACTTTTACAGATGGCCCTTGTCTTATGGTGGTGTGTTCTTGACTTACGATATTTTCAATTTATGGTGGGTTTATACTGATGTGACCCTATTGTAAGTCGAGGCGTGTACTGAGGATACCGTCATAAAGTCAAAATATTGTACATCCGACCACAGTAAGTCAGGGCAATTTATATTCTATTAGCAGGCAGCTGGTGGGGTGGTGGTGGTAGAGCTTTTCCTCTGGCTGCTGGTTCTCGGTGATCAAATAATGCATGTGGCGAAGAGGCCTATTGTGGCGTAGCACCTTCTGGTCCCCTTCACCACTGAGCAGCAGAGCCAGGGTGCAGACTCCAGGCTTTCAGGCTGCAGACACTCTGCTCAGCTGCCTGTTTAGACAGACAACCTCCACACACCACAGCTACGCCAACATACACATGAAGCAGGCATGAGCGGGACCAGCCCCATCACGGTGCTCATGCAGGCTCACCTACGTGCTCACATCCCTGCCTGCCCAGTCCCCATCCTCGAGGCACACTCCTCCCCCACAGGTGCATACACCCACATGCCTAGAGTGCACACACACATACACACGTGCTTGCCCTCCCAGGCTCCTATGCACGGAGGAGTCTTCACACCTGGTAAGGAAGCGGAGTCTGTAAAAGCCTGTAGCCAGTGCTGCCTGTGAACCCACACTCCCTTCGTCCCTCTGCCACCTGCGGGGATCCTCTGAGTGCCATCCTGCCAAGGCTCTCCCATCACCTGTCACGTGCCTGTCAGATGGTTGTGATTCAGGATCCCGCGGCAGGGGAGCAGCAGCTGGTGGGGGAAGGGGAGCCAGCCAACGGTGATCAGAGAGATGGGGCCACGCAGCCCCGGATCCCAGGATCCAGCAGGCAGGTGGGGAAGTCTGAGTGGCAGACTCGGGCCCTGCTCCCACCAGCCCTGCAGGAATGACGCTCCCTTCCTGAGATGAGCGCAGGGCACTGGGCTTGCATCTGGGTTTGAATCCTTCACCTGCTTGATGCCTGCCAGCTGGGTGGCCTGGGTATGAGTCACTTGACCTCGCTGAGCCTCTGATGTGTATCTGTCACATGAGAATAAGGACTACAAATAAATAAGAGTTCCCTAAAAGGTGTAAGCAGTGGCGCCCAGAGAGGAGGCTGCTGCGGAGATGTTCAGGCCGGGTTTATTGGAAGAAGAGGGTGACCTGCCTGCCCGGGCAGTGCAAAGGTGGTGTCTGTACCCAGGGGCAGTTAAAGACCCCTTTATATGGGTGGGGAGGGCAAATTCCATAGATTGCCTGGAAGGTTAGGGTCCTTTCCCTCAAACTTCCAGGGGTGTGCTAACCAGATCCCTTGTGTCTTTGTCTTGGGGGTGGGAAGGTCGATGGGTGGCTGTTTTAGGCTTCCCAGTAATACCTACTATGTACCAGGCACTGAGCTAAGGTGATTGGATAAATTAAATTGGTTTAATCTTCCCAGTAACCAGCCAGGGTAGATTTTAGGCTGAACCATGCGTACTTGTCACTTGCTTTGGCCTAATATTATTATCCCCATTGACAGGGTTCAGAATACACTACATCAAAATATGGGGCTTGGCGTATCGAATATTTTAAGCTGAAGGAACTTGAGAAGTGGCGGGTGCAGGAAGGACTCTCTGACCTTCCCCTGAAGCAGGTCACAAGACCCTCTTGTGAGATGCCTGGAGGAAGGGGGCATCGTCACCTCTGGAGACAGAGGGACAGGGACACCGGGAAGGATCTGAATGAGCAGGTTGAGTGCCTCCCAGCCCACTGCCCTCGGCACACACCTCCACCCTATCACATTCTCCCACAACTCCCCACTTTATCACACCAAGCACTACTAACCACTAATCACTAACTTGAGGTCTTCATTTCCTTAGGGTGGCTCCCAGGTCATGCAAAACTTATCTTAAAGAAATCTGTGTGCTTTTCCTTATTAATCTGTCTTTTGTTCCAGAGGCCCCAGCTGGAAGAGTAGAAGGGAATTTTTTTGCTCCCTACACTATGTTATAGATGACGTCCATGGAAAAGAACCCAGACTTTGTATAATATTTAAAGAAGGTTATATTGAGCCGGGTATGTGTGAACATGGCTAGGACAGTCACACCCAAGAAGCCCTGAGCAAGTGGTTTTGCCATGGTTGGGTGACAGTTTGGCTTCATACATTTCAGGGAGGAAAGCGTTACGTGGAAAGTCATAAATCAATACATGGAAGGTGTATCCGGGTTTGGGCTGGAAAGGCAGGACCTTTTGAAGCAGGAGATTATAGGTTATAGGTGGGTTTTAAGATTCTTTGATTTGTGATTGGTTCAGCAAATACAAGTTTGTCTAAGGCTGTGATTTTCAACCTTTGGTGTGCCATGAGAAGATCTTGGGTGTGCCGTGAAAAGTTTTAAAGATCATTAATTAAATTTTTTTCAAAAGGGCAGTGCCTGTGGCTCAGTGAGTAAGGCGCCAGCCCCATATACTGAGGGTGGCGGGTTCAAACCCAGCCCCGGCCAAACTGCAACAAAAAAATAGCCGGGCGTTGTGGCCGGTGCCTGTCGTCCCAGCTACTCGGGAGACTGAGGCAAGAGAATCAACTAAGCCCAAGAGCTGGAGGTTGCTGTGAGCTGTGCTGTCACAGCACTCTACTGAGGATAACAAAGTGAGACTCTGTCTCTAAAAAAAAAAAAAAAGTTTTGAAAAGAAGCTCAAAGCACAGTAAGTAAATTCTTTCACTCTTTTTTTTGATCGACAGAATTTGTGTGCCAGTGTGTGCAGAAATTTAACTATAGGTTCAAGTTTGCCGTGAGATGAAAAAAGCTGAAAAACACTGGTCTAAAGGCTTGGAATGTTTTGAGTGAAGGAAGTCTGCTAATCAGACACAAACCATCCCACATAGACTCAGACTCAAGGGATGTGTTAAGTAAATTGATGGCCTGTAGATATTGCTTAAGTTTCCTCTTCCACAGCAGTAGTCTTTTTTTTTTTTTGTAGAGACAAAGTCTCACTTTATCGCCCCTGGTAGAGTGCTGTGGCATCACACAGCTCACGGCAATCTCTAACTCCTGGGCTTAGGTGATTCTCTTGCCTCAGCCTCCCGAGTAGCTGGGACTACAGGCACCCGCCACAACGCCCAGCTATTTTTCTGTTTTGCAGTTCAGCTGAGGCCGGGTTTGAACCCGCCACCTTTGGTATATGGGGCCAGCGCCCTACTCAATGAGCCATAGGTGCCGCCCCACACAGCAGTATCTTGTTAATGATTAACAAAGGATAGCTCCAAGAAGGGAGGGGATGTAAGGAGGCATGTCTGACCTGCCTTCTCATGGCCAGCAACTCAGTTTTAGGTTATTTCTTGGGTCCTCTTGGCCAAGAAGGTGTCCATTCACTTAGCTGTGGGAGGGTGGAGGCGGGCTTAAGATTTTATGTTAGTTCACAGTGAGAAAACTGAGATGCAGAAAGGGGAAGTGACCTGCCCAAGATCTTCCTGCAAGCCAATAGCAGTGCTGGGACCCGGACCCAGATCCACTTGACTCTTCTGTTGCACTTTTGTTTTTGGAGACAGAGTCTTACTATATCACCCTTGGTAGATTGCTGTGGCGTTACAGCTCACAGCAACCACAAACTCCAGGGCTCAAGCAATTCTCCTGCCTCAGCCTCCCAAGCAGCTGGGACTTACAGGAACCCCCCACAATGCCCCACAATATTTTTTTTGTTGCAATTGTCATTGATGTTTAGCTGGCCTGGGCTAGGTTTGAACCCTCCACCCTTGGTGCATGTGGCTGGCACTGTGCTATGGGTTCTAAGCCTCTGTTACACTTTCAATCCCAATGCTGGGCTTGGTGTGGACCAAGGCAGCCCATATCAAGTGTTTAGCACAG
Source organism: Arctocebus calabarensis (assembly GCA_963573935.1). NCBI lineage: Eukaryota > Metazoa > Chordata > Mammalia > Primates > Lorisidae > Arctocebus > Arctocebus calabarensis. Next base: position 1,139 of record CAUYON010174144.1, on the reverse strand, counting down.
CACTAGGCAAACTGGAAATGTTCAATAAATGCACAGTTCTTTCCCTTGCTTGTGTTTCTTGGCTTTCTCTCATAGCAAAGATCTTAACCCACCCTTAGGCGAGATGCTTGGCTCCACCCCCATCCTACCCTGGCCCCTGTACCTCACCTGTCACTACAGTGTTGGGTTGAAATCATATGCTGACCTCGCCCTCCATGTGACCCTAATCTTCCATCATCATCTAAATGGTTCCTGGCAGAAACAAACCATCATCTTTCAGAGAGTCTTCCTGGATGGGCCCCTCCCTGCCTGGTGCACACTTCCCTCCTTCTCAGCTCATGCTCAACACCTCACCACAGATGCCTTCCTCCTGGCGCAACCAGCCAGGGCCCAGGATTCAGATCACTCCCAGATCTCTGTAGCTGTTGTCTCCTGAGCTCCTCTTCTGTCTCAGGCCCCTGTTGTTTCATTTCATTCCCACAATGACCCTTCAAGGAGCAGACTTTTAATCCTCCCATTTTGCAGATGCTGAAACTGAGGCTCTGAGATGTCAAGCGGTTGTTGTTGGGGGGGGGGATTGTGACCACCACTCGGGGGAATGAAGGAGCACATCCTGGTGGAGGTAATGTTTGGGGAGACACTTGGCAGTGGCTAGCTTGTTGACCAAGGGCAAGCAGGTGGAGGAGACCCTGGGAGCTCTCCCGGTGTCTTCAGAGAATGAATGGAGAGGGTGGGTGAAAAGTAGGGCCAGGCTGTTGATGGACCTGAGGATAAGGTCTGAGTCCCAGGAGAGGTCACAGTGTGTCTGGGGCAACAAAGCTCTAGGACAGGAATCAGGGAGGGGAAGGCTGCTGGCATAGGAAGGGATTCATGCCCCAGTGAGAAGTGGTTCCTGCCATCTAGAAGATCCCTTCCACCCAGAATGCTCTGATATTATTACAGCGTTCTAAGAATCTGCAACTCTTACATACGCAGGTTGAACAACTCCACTATTTCAATGTTTTTTTTTGTTGTTGTTGTTGTTTTTGTAGAGACAGAGTCTCACTTTATCGCCCTGGGTAGAGTGCCGTGGCGTCACACTGCTCACAGCAACCTCCAGCTCTTGGGCTTAAGCGATTCTCTTGCCTCAGCCTCCCTAGTAGCTGGGACTACAGGCGCCC
>CAUYON010174143.1:0-13783 GCA_963573935.1 Arctocebus calabarensis | reverse complement strand
ATGGGATCACTAGTTCTTTTCTTACTAATATGTTGGAGTTCTCTGTGTATTCTGGTTATCAAACCTTTGTCAGAGGCATAACTTGCAAATATTTTCTCCCATTCTGAGGGCTGTCTGCTTGCTGTACTGACTATGTTCTTACCATTAACTAAGGTAGACTCTCACTGGATTAAAGATTTAAACTTAAGACACGAAACTATCAAAATATTAGAAGAAAGTGCAGGGAAAACTCTTGAAGGAATTGGCTTAGGCGAATACTTTATGAGGAGGACTCCCCAGGCAATTGAAGCAGTATCAAAAATAAACTACTGGGACCTGATCAAACTAAAAAGCTTCTGTGTCATTTCTGACTGAACTTTATTCCAAGCAGAAGTGATCTAGAGATTAGCATTGGAGGGTTAACTGATGTAGCATCTGATGAAGTTGCTGCCACAGGCGGACTACAGGTTTCTGTTTTTAGTAATGACCCACTGTAGGAGCTGGGCTCAGTAGTGCATTTGAAATGTTTTGATGATGCCTTGGTGAGGAGGTTGGATTTTTGAGGTGGTGTTTGGAAATTTCAGTGTTATGTTTGGAGGTGGCCAGTTACCTCCTGTCAGGAGGTTTCTTCTTCATTTCTCAGTTGATACCTCTTATCCATTCCTCATAGAGGGCAACCAGTCCTATGCACATTTGTTTGATCTCCAAGTGAGGGGGAGTCTTTAGGCTCCTGGTTCTTGAATGCATATAGATTTGCTGATTTACCCATCACCAAGGGCTTTAGTTTCTCTCCATGTGAGCTAGCGCAAAGCAAGACTGTGAAATATTCTTTGGAATGTCATTTGTTCCTTCATTCACCACTCTTTATGATAAAGCTCCTGTCAGTCATTGCCTTGAAAAAGAGTCTGCACTCATCAGGGTTAAAGATTTTGTTATATCCTCCTAGGCAATGCAGAGACTTTACCATATTTGAACCTAATTTATCAACTTCCTAATTAATATGTGTGTGCTATTTTTTTCTTTTTGTGGGGATTCATTGAGGGTACAAGAAACCAGGTTATACTCACTGATTGCATTTGTTAGGTGAAGTTTCTTTTACAATCATGTCTTACCCCCCCCCAAGGCATTAAATATTAAACTTAGTTTAAAAAAGTACAAAAGCTAATTATGTCACCAAAATGTGTGTACCCCTGTAATACTCTGAAAAAAAATCATCTCTCAATTACAGAAGTTTTTTCAGTACACATTTATGAACATAATAAATGTACTGTGGATAAATATGTAAAAGAAAAAAAGATTTTGTTATCTTTGAGGCACCCTCTAGTGGAGTCTGGAAACTCTTCAAACTCTCGCACAACTTCTACTGAAACTTCAATAGATTCACCACACAAGACTTTCCAGGAGATCTTATGTTGATGCTTGGAAATCTGCCACCCTGAATTCCTGCACAAATTGTTAAGCATCTTCTTGGAAAATCGATCTGGACATTTAGGCATTGACTTCCCTCACTTACATGAACCTGCTTAATGTGGCTTCATTTATTTCCTTGAGAGGAGTTTTCCTCCTTTCCTGCTGTAGGTCTCTGCTTTCCTTACCATACCTTTCCAAGTCCTTGTGTTTACAGTTTTGGATGGTAAAAGTGCTAACTATGATCTTGCTAACATCAGATTGTCCTGTCTTCTTTCTTTGGCTGTTGGTTTCCAGAAAATGTAGAAGATCAACCTTTTCTTTCATTGTCAGTGCTTTGAGTTCTTTCCTTTGGGCCATCATGTCTCAATTAACTGGAATATTTTTCAGTAATTGTAGGTTCTACCTACAATTTGGACAAGTTATTCATGTTGAAAAAAATCTTCAATATGTGATAAACAATAGCATGTTATGCCTATTCCAACATGTTGCAATAATAAAACACACAAAAGTACTGATACTAAAAAAAATAATAATACTACAACTAAGGGGCTACCCTTTGGTGTAGAGTGGGCTCACCTCAAGTTATAGGGCATAATATTGTCCAAGTGGCCAAGATGCAACTTACAGCGGTGGTAAACATGTAGCAGTCTTCTACTGAGTACATGTGGTGCATGTCCAGTCTATGAAAATTAGTTCAACTTAAGGAGGTGGTCAACTATGGAGGTTCTATTGTATATTATGAACAAGGCAAGGCTGCTGCTGTCACTACTTTATTTTTTCATATCCTTAGGGATACACAAGCAGTGTGGTGAGAAAAGAAATAAAAATTTAAGGATGGCAAATACAACTGACATTATTTGTAGAAGATAGGATTATATATACAAAAAATCAAAGATTCTACACATAATTAGTATTAATTAATGAAGGAATTCAGGCAAGTTAGCTAACTACAACTTTGTACAGAGATTGTTGCATATATATATATACACACACGCACACACACACATATGCAGACCAGTAACCAGTTTAGAAATTAAAGTTGAAGGATAAGATACTATTTAATACAGCATAAAAATATCCACATACCTAACTCTAAATATATGCAAGAACTTTGTGTAGGAAATTGTAACATTCATTTAGGGGAATTAAAAGAAGACATAAACATGGCGTGTCCAAAGACCGTAAGACTCAGTATTGTAAAGATGGCATTTCCAAAAATACTGATTAATGCCACTCTATCCAAATCTCACAGGTTTTTATTGTTTGAGGAATTTTGTTTTTTACCTTGTGTGCATATGTATGTGTGTTTATAAATTGAAACTTTTCCAAGTTTGGAGTCAATATTTTTAGGAATCTCAAACATTTTCTGGTATCTTGAAAAGTCGATAGGTTTCAGACACTGTGCCTTCAGCACTTGGATCTTTTGGAGTCTAGATCTTTGTGCCTTGTATTCCCAGGTATGTGGCCCTTAGTCACCAGGACAGCAGAATAGATGGCAAAACGTCAACCGCTTTTTTGTTCTTTTTTCTTTCTTAAAAATTTTTTTTTTCAGTATTCATTATTTAGAAGCTCAGCTGGTCAAGTACACCAGGTGGCCCAAATGCTACAAACAGTGACGTGACCTCTTGCAGGATGCCAGAGGGTGAGACCTGTGCAAGGCAGGTGCAGAGCGGAGCAGGCCACCTCCTGTTGCTTCTGACTCATTGACATGTCATTGTAATAGTAAAAGTTACTCCCCTGAGAACTGCACTCTATGCACATGTGATATATGAGAAAGCACGTATGTGAACTGCGTCTGCGCCCCTGAAAGTCTGCCCCCACAGGCTTACACACCTCTTCTATTTACCTCATTAAAATACCCACATCTTTCTTTGCTGGGGAGAAGGTGCCTTAGTGCCCAAGCTGTCCATTTTTTGGCCAAAAAAATTAAAACCTGAATCCCTAACCAATTGGATACTGTTTCATTTCAGCGGCTATAAAGTATGGAAAAAAGTTTTTTGGTAACACTGTCCCTATGATACCTATGCCTCTGTTCTAATGAGTCATATATTATTTAATTTTCTTATAAATGAGAAGAAATCCAAGTTGTGTTAAATTTATATAGGTATATACTGGCAAGTTGTACTTATTAATTTCATAAAACTACAAAATTAAATATATGATTTCTTAATTGAAATTTGTATCCTTACATAGTAAGCTTTTCTGGTCTTGTTTTTGAGATAGAGTCTTGCTTTTTCACCTCAGTTAGAATACAGTGGCATGATCATAGCTCATAACAACCTTAAACTTCTGGGCTTGACTAATCCTCCTGCCTCAGCTTCCTAAATAGTTGGGAGTACAGGAGTGCACCACCACATTCAGCTAATTTTTTTTTCTGTTTTTTGTAGAGATGGGGTCTTGCTCTTGTTCAGGCTTTTCTTGAACTCCTGGCCTTAAGGAATCCTCTCAACTTGGTCTCCCAAAGGGCTAGGATTACAGGCATGTGCCACCTCACCTAATCTTAAGTGTTTTTCTCCCTATAATTTTCATTGATTATGCAGTTTGAAAAACATGGTTTTCTATCTATATTCACAAAGTTCTCCAAGAAATTCACTGCTTTAGCTGGTACAGGTTTTCTACTGTACTTGTTTGCCCTCTAGTGGTTGTAGAGCGAAGTTCAAAGAAAAGTTCCATAGGTAAAAGCCAGCTGATTAGTTTTTATAAACTACTGTTAAGTTTAACTTGGCTCCTGTAGATAACCTATTACAAAGTTTAGAAATATACTATATGTAAATAACATAGGCATTGGTATATACCTTATGATGATGTTATAATATTGAATTATGGTGTGGATTAAGCTAAATGACTAATATCAAAATAATGTATACATTGAAGAAATAATAAATAAGAATATCAATTATAAATACCATTTTTGAGCACCTACTCATTGGGGTATGCACTTTCTACACAAGTACCAATTTTATACTTAAAATTCAGGCTTAGCGTGGTTAAGCAACTTAAGGTCAAATATTAAAAAATAATAATACAACATGTATTAAGCAATTTTTAGGGCTAAAAGTTTTGTTAAGCACTTACTTTGTATGTCTACATTACAGGGAAACAGCAACCCTTTAGAGACTTAGGGTGGAAGTGAGTTTATAACACTGGAAGTGAGAGCTTCCACCTCTGAGTCATCATCTCAAGGAATGCCACAGGTCTCACAACACTGAAAAACCTGGAATATGGATGCAAAACTCCGCTCTAGAACAGCCTCCTATCCATCTTGCTGTCATCAGAAACAGCTAAGTGTTGAAGGAACGAGACCTCTAGCTCCCGTCTAACTGCTCTGTGCGATTGGCAGACACTGTTTACAACCAGCCCTTGCTGTACGGGAGTCTGGGGACTGTAATGTTTATCTCCCAGACCCTGTGCGGAGGAAGAGCATGGAAAATAGGCGGAGATAAATGCAGGGGGTAATCAACTACACCCAGAGCAAGGCATTATCCACTCTAGTCCTTACAAGATACATATTATTGTTTCTCCATTTTGTAGATAAAGAAATAGTGGCACCCAGCAGCTTAAATAACCTGCTAGACCATCAGGCTAGGAACCTATCTATGTACCCCACAGCACGGTACATCTCACGATCTCAGCATGATGCCCAGGGTCATTAATTGTTTTGAAGTGGATGCACCTCCCCACCCTCACGCATCTTTTTCAAATGTCTTCTATCACTGAAGACTCAGGCAGAAAGACAAATGAACTGAAGATGCTGTTCCCCACTTTTCTCCTTAGTGAGCTGTCTTCTTCGTCTTGGGATAAAAATATGCAAAATCAATGTACAGCCCTCCTGCGGCTCAGATCCTTGCCGGAAAAACATCTTCATACACACGAGTTGGGCCGGCAGAGGTAGCGGCACCGCTGGCGCTGGAGAGTGAGTGCATTTAGCACGTTCATAGAAATCCAGGTCTCTGACCTCCTGGGGGTACGGGGGGCTGCGGTGCTGAGAGAAGACGGCGAGTTAGTAGATGCTGTTTTCATCTGCGCTGCACGACCTACCAGCACCCTCCCCGCAGGCACAGGCTTCGGGCCCTCCGCAGCCAGCTGGCCTTTGGGTCAAATGTGAATACGGGGTCCACACCAGGACAGTCGGACTGCTTGCGTATGAGAATGAGGATGAGAACCTTGACAGCGTACCTACGAACTGAAGGCACAACAGAAACATTTTGATGGCAGTTTTTGAGGCAGTCAGATGTTTTAAGGAAATGCCCACTATTCCTGTCTCCATTCCCAGAAGTGTCCTGTTCCTGTTGTTGGGCGATGGAGCGTGGCTTGGGCGCCCCCTCCTGGTATCCCCGCGGGGCTGCAACTAGACTCAAATGAGCAGCGGTTCTTGGACCGGTGGGGAGAGGCCAGCACAGCCAGGCTCCGGCTGACCAGGCCCCGGTGCAGCCCGGCTCCGCTCCAGCAGTATTGTCAGTACTGTCCCCCTCACTGACACACACGGGCCCCATCACCTCCTCTGGGACTTTCCTTCCTGGCCTTGGGGGAGACATGCCTCGGGGCCCCCAAGTTCCTCACCTAGATTGGACAGAAAACAGGGGTAAGTGGTTTCGGGCGGAGAGCTGAAACCTAGTTAGGGCTGGGGACTGTGCCACAGTCAGAAAACTCAGGGAGGGGCCCTAGTGATTTTAAACTGACCTAGGCTCATTATCATATAATTAAAGTCCCAAATTTCAACCAGGGGCCTTCTTTGGGAAGGTTCAGGGAAGACACTTGGCTACTGCAGAGATCGTAGTAATCACAGCCTGGAATTACCCCAAAGAGGGGGAAGTAACAGGTAATTCTGCTGGGAGGGAATGCAGGACAAACTATAAAAGTGTGTGCTCAGACTTGGGGACTCCCTTCCACTTCAGGAGGGGGCCCCTCTCCTCTTCTCTTTATGGCATGTTTGCTTTTGTTCTGCGATCACTGTATGTGGTTGTGATTGCTTTGCGTTTGCGATCACTCTGTCATGGGCTAGGAGACAGTGTTGGCGCCGGGAGCCAAGACCCAGGGAACATCTCGCTGCAGACAGACCAAGGAGACTGCCTGTCACCCAAGCCAATCAAAGCAGAAGCAGATGAGAGCGCAAGAGTTTCGTTTTTATTTACAGAAAAGCCAGCAATTCCTGAGAACAGCAAAGGTATTCCTCAAAGACCTCTTCTGCTCTCCCTTTTCCCTTATTTTTCTATACTCTTCGCAGTAAAAGTAAGCATTAGGTAAGGGTATTACTCATTACAGTATGTATTACACAGATTTCCCTCATAGGTTACAAGGTAATACAACATCCGGCTATGTTAAAGTGGGATAAAGATATCGTCCAAGTATTCTTAATTTAGAATCAGCTTATAGTTGGTCACTACTAAATGTATTACTTAATACACTTAGTAATACTAAGTGTATTACTTAATGCTAAGTGTATTAAGTGTATTACTAAGTGTATTACTGAGTTGACTTCGTACACTGGGTCCTTGATTGGTACCACATCCTTGGAGCACCCAGTTTCCTAACTTTATAATAGAAGGTTTTATACGTTAACAAACAACACCAGATGACAGCATAGGGGCTCACCTGGCCCCACTGGGCCTGTCCAGCAGTATGGTGTATGGAATGGTTATTTAGGATAACAGTAGATGCCATCACTAGCACATCTGTGCTGAGGCACAGTTCATCTCAATCTCGGAGGGACTCAGGATTCTTCCCAGAAAGTCCTTCTTCTTGTTTAAATTAGAGATAATTTCTGGTATCAGGAGACCATGCTGGTCAAGGAGTTAAAGAGATGTCTCTTTTTCCTGATGGTCTTCAGAAGTGCTTTCCTGAGAAGTTCAAAGGAAGCCAGGATATTTTACCACTATGTTTTTGAAGAGTTCATCCTCAGAGCTGAAATAGCATTATGAAGATTATAGCAGTACCTTAATCTACTTTGCAATATTTTCCAGCTGCCTATGAGGCAGAATTTAGGCCATTTCCTTCTAGGAGCCACTACAGCTGAAGGTATTAGTCTAGAAAAAGAGTGTGAACAAAGCAGAGCTGTTTAAAATGCCATGGTGAAGGTGGGAAACAGGGATGGGATCCTTTCCTTAACAGTGATTTGAAACACCAGGAATCTATGGAGAAGGAGAACACAGGGCGCAATGAGTAATTTTCTGCTTAGATCCTGTGGGTGTTAAGAAGTAACTGCATGGATTAGTTTTTGTTTTTGCTTTTTTTGTTTCTGCAAGGCTGTTTGAACACATTGGCCCTTGTTCTCATCTAAGTGTGCTTCAGAAACACCTGGGGAGTTTTAAAAAAAAACTCAGAAGTTACATCTCTGACAATTGTGATTTAGTGAATCAGAATTGGGCTCAGAAACGTATGTTTTGAAAATTCTCCCAGATGATTCTAATTCTCACCCCAGCTGGGATAATTATCCCAAAGTGGATAGTACTGAGATCTCTTCTTGAGATTGCAGACAGGAGACAGGGTTGTGGTAAGCAAGTTAAATTAGATTATGTTGTGAGTTAGTGCTGTTGATTTTCTGGATTAGAAATAGCTTGCATTCCTAAATTTGTATCAAAATAGTTTGAATTTTATGAGTTTGAGATTTAAGTGTCAGAATCAAGGATGCAATAATATTCTTAGTGAAATTGATTTTTGCCTCTTTGAAAGGTACTTAGCAGTTTCTAAAAAATGAGTATTATAAAGGAGCTAAAGCGCCCTCAAGTGGCCAAACTCTAAATTATATTTTGTAAAAATACAAGCAGAAGATGAGCAAGGGAGAGGTATAAATACTTCTGAACCCAGGATTTTGACTGAGCCCAGGAGTTTTAACATAAGATATTGGTAGTAGCAGCCTGGAAAGGCTATGTGAATACAATGACTTCCATTGCCATTGCCTGCAAAAATTGGTGGCAAATTATCTTCATATCCATATTTCAAGTGAGCTAAGGATACGTATCACCTTAGAAGTGCCACATTTCACTTTTTCTTTTTTTTTATTGTTGGGGATTCATTAAGGGTACAAGAAACCAGGTTACACTGATTGCATTTGTTAGGCAAGTCCCTCTTACAATTGTGTCTTGCCCCCAAAAGGTGGGACATACACGAAGACCCCACCCCCTCCGTCCTTCCCTCTCTCTGCTCTTCCTTTCTCCCACCTCTCCCTCCTTCTTTCTCTCTCTCCTCTCCCCTTATTCCACCCCAACCGTGTCATTAATTGTCATTGTCCTCATATCAAAATTGAGTGCATAGGATTCATGCTTCTCCATTCTTGTGATGCTTTACTAAGAATAATGTGTTCTATTTTCATCCAGATTAGTACAAAGGCTGTAAAGTCTCCATTTTTTGAAATGGCTGAATAGTATTCCATGCTGTACATATACCACAGCTTGTTAATCATTCCTGGGTTGGTGGGCATTTAGGCTGTTTCCACATGTGTCGATTATAAATTGAGCTGCAATAAACAGTCTAGTCCAAGTGTCCTTATGATAAAAGGATTTTTTTCCTTCTGGGTAGATGCCCACTAATGGGATTGCAGGATCAAATGGGAGGTCTAGTTTGAGTTCTTTGAGGGTTCTCCATACTTCCTTCCAAAAAGGTTGTATTGGGTAGCGCCTGTGGCTCAAAGGAGTAGAGCACTGGCCCCATATGCTGGAGGTGGTGGGTTCAAACCCAGCCCTGGCCAAAAACTGCAAAAGCAAAACAAAACAAACAAACAAAAAAACCCCAAAAAGGTTGTATTAGTTTGCTGTCCCATTAGCAGTATAAAAGTGTTCCCTTCTCTCCACATCCACGCCAGCATCTGTAGTTTTAAGATTTTGTGATGTGGGCCATTCTTGCTGGGTTTAGATGGCATCTCAGGATGGTTTTGATTTTAATTTCTCTAATAATTAGGGATAATGAGCATTTTTCATATGTTTGTTAACCATTCGTCTATCTTCTAAAGAGAAGGTTCTATTCATGTCTCTTGCCCATTGATATACAGGATTGTTGGCTTTTTTCATGTGGATTAATTTGAGTTCTCTATATATCCTAGTTATGAAGCTTTTGTCTGATTCGAAATATGAAAATATCCTTTCCCATTGTGAGGGTTGTCCATTTTCTTTTGTTGTTGTATCCTTAGCTGTACAGAAGCTTCTGAGTTTAATTAAGTCCCATTTGTTTATTTTTGTTGTTGTTGCAATTGCCACAGCAGTCTACTTCATAAAGTCTTTCCACAGGCCAATATCTTCCAGTGCTCTTCCTATGCTTTCTTTGAGCATTTTTATTGTTTCATGCCTTAAATTTAAGTCCTTTATCCATCTTGAATCAGTTTTTGTGAGTGGAGAAAATTGTGGGTTCAGTTTCAGTCTTTTACATGAGGATGTCAGGTTCTCCCAGCACCATTTATTGATAGGGAGTATTTCCCCCAGTGTATGTTCTTGTTTGGTTTATGGATGATTTGGTGGTTGTAAGATATTAGTTTCATTTCCTGGTTTTCTATTCATTTCCAAATGTCTATGTCTCCATTTTTGTTCCAGTGCCGTGCTGTCTTGGCCACCCTGGCTTTGTGGTACAGCCTAAAATGTGGTATGCTGGTGGCTTTGTTTTTATTACTAAGAACTGCTTTAGCTATAAGGGGATTTTTCTGGGTCCCTACAGAACTCAGAATCATTTTTTCCAAGTCTTGAATGTATTATGTTGGTAATTTAATAGGGATGGCATTGAATCAGTAGATTGCTTTGGAAAGTATAGACATTTTAACAATGTTGATTCTTCCCAACCTCTGCTATTTCCTTTCTTAGAATTTCACAATTGTTTTTATATCAGTCCTTCACCTCTTTTGTTAGGTATATTCCTAGGTATTTCATTTTCTTTGAAGCTAAGAAAGGAGTTGTGTCCTTAATTAGTCTCTCATCTTGGCTGTTATTGGCACATACAAAGGCTACTGACTTGTGGACATTGACTTTATATCCTGAGACATTACTGTATTTTTTGATGACTTCCAGGAGTCTTGTAGTTGAGTCTATGGGGTTCTGTAAGTATAAGATCTTACTATCAGCAAAGAGGGAGAGTTTGACCTTTGCTCCCATTGGGATGCCCTTTATTTTCTTCTTTTGACTAGTTGTATTGTCGAGACCTTCCAGCACTATATTGAACAGTAATGGTGACAGAGGACAACCTTGTCTGGTTCCAGTTCTAAGAGGGAAATCTTTCTATTCAGTAAATATTAGCTGTAGGTTTGTCATAGATAGTTTAAGAAATGTGCCACCTATGCCTATACTCTTCTGTGTGTCAATTAGAAAAAGATGTTGGATTTTATCAAATGCTTTTTCTGCATCTATTGAGAGGATTATATGGTCTTTGTTTTTGTTTCTGTTGACACAGTAAATAACATTTATGGACTTGCATATGTTAAACCAGTCTTATATTCCTGGGATGAAACCTACTTGATCATGACGTATGACTTTTTTGATGATAACCTATAATCTATTGGCTAGAATTTTGTTGAGAATTTTTGCATCTATATTTATTAGTGAAATTGGTCTGAAATTCTCCTTCTTAATTGAGTCTTTTCCTTGTTGGAGTATCAGGGTGATGTTTGCCTCATAGAAGGTGTTGGGGAAGATTCCTTACTCTTCAATTTTTTGGAATAATTTCTGCAGTACGGGAATAAGCTCTTCCTTGAAGGTTTGATAGAATTCTGGTGTGAAGCCATCCAGATCAGGGCATTTTTTTGTTGGAGTATTTTTTATTTATTTGATCTCAGTGCTAGAGATTGGTCTGTTCAGGACCTCTGTTTCTTCCTGGCTAAGTCTAGGGAAAGGGTGTGATTCCAAATATTGATTCATTTCCTTCACATTGTCAAATTTCTGGGCATCAAGTTTCTGGTAGTATTCAGAGATAATCTCTTGTATCTTTGTGGCATCAGTTGTTATTTCCCCTTTATCATTTCTGATTGAGCTTACTGAAGATTTTGCTTTTGTATTTCTAGTTAGTCTGGCCAAAGTTTTATCTATTTTATTTATTTTTTCAAAAAACCAACTCCTTGTTTCATTAATTTTCTGAATGATTCTTTTGTGTTCAATTTCATTGATCTCTGATTTAATTTTGGATATTTCTTTTCTTCTGCTGGGTTTAGGCTTAGATTATTCTTGTTTTGCCAGTTCCATAAGGAGTTTGTTGATACACTCTCTTTCTGTTTTCTGTAGGTCCCCTGGAACTTACTCCTGGTAGCTTGAAGAATCTTTTCTTTTGCCTTGACTTTGGACAGGTTCATCACAATGTATCTTGGAGAAGCTCTGTTAGAATTTAGGTGACCTGCGGCCCAATATCCCTCTGAAAGGAGTGTGTCAGAATCTTTGGTGATATTTAGGAGATTTTCATTTATAATATTTTCTAGTATGGCTTCCATTCCTCTGGGGCATTCTTCTTCCCCTCCTGGGATACATATAACTTGTATGTTTGAACACTTCATAAAGTCCCATAATTTTGTCAGTGAACATTCTGCTTTCTCTCTCTTCTTTTCTGCCTCTATAACTATCTGAGTTATTGCAAGAACTTTGTCCTCTACCTCTGAGATTCTTTCTTCTGCATGATCTAAACTGTTGTTAAAACTTTCTATTGCATCTCTAAGTTCCCTATTTGACTTGCTTCAGTTCCTTCAGCTCTGCTATATCCTTTCTATATTCTTCATATCATTCATCTCTTATTTGATTCTGTTTTTGGATTTCCTTTTGGTTATTTTCCACTTTATCAGCAATTTCCTTCATTGTTTCCATCTTTCCTTCATTGTTGTCATCATCTGTATTCTAAATTCCCTTTCTGTCATTTCTAACAATTCTCTATAGGTGGAATCCTCTGGCCCCTGTGTGTGTGTGTGTGTGTGGGGGGGGTGCTCTGGACTAGTTTTTCATGTTGCTGGGATTTTCCTGCCTATTCTTCCTCATGAGTGTTCCCCTTTGTCTGTTTCCTTGCCCCAATTTTCCTTTCACTTCCTCTTGCTCTTTAAGTTACTGTGCCTCTGGCCTAGGGTTTTGGTGAGTCCTTTTGGTATAGGACCAGAAGGATGAGAAGATTGAAGAAGAAAGGAAAAATGATTTAAAAGAAAAGAAGGAAAGAAAAAAAATAGAAGAGAAAGGAGAGTGAGCAAGTAAAAGGGAATATTGATAAAAAGAAGAGAGGTACAGAAAGAGCAAGACAGGAGCGAGAGAGGTATACAGTTGGGTACTTTGACCCAACCTTAAAACCCCCTAGGGGTGCCAGGTTGGGTGGTTCCCTGGAGGTCAGTAGCTCTTCCCCAGCCTGTTCACACACAGTACACAAGTAGAGAGGAAAGACAAAAATGCTATAAATCAAACCAAAACAAGAAAACAGAAAACTTTACAGGATAAAATTGGGGGGAAACCAAATAATAGGGGTAGAAACACTAGCAAAAATGAAGTGCTAATTGTCAAGAAGGCAACAATGGGAAATTATTTTTAAACTAGAAAAATGAAGAAATAAAAGAAAAAAAAGAAATATTTAGAGGGAAAATGTTGAAATTAAAACAAAACGAAACAAAGAAACAAAAAAGAAACCAAAACAAGGCAGATATATATCTTTCTGAATATTGTCTGAACAGGTGATCTGAGGTATGAGATGTTAATCACAGCTGTACGAGATGGAGACTGGAGGCCTCTGCTGATTTCTTAAACCCGCAGGGTGAAGAGCCTAAATCTCTCCTTAACCCACTTAAAAGGCAATTTAAACTGTTAAAGTTGGCTAAGCAGAAGCTTTCCCAGGAAATCTCTTGTTGCTGGGATCACTCCTGAAGTGGCTATCCACTTACTCAGGGTGCCAAAACTGGTCTCACTCTATGTCCCTGAGGGCCAAGGCTATAAGGCATCTCAGTCCCAGACTTTAGGCCAGGGGTCCTCAAACTTTTTAAACAGGGGGCCAGTTCAGTGTCCCTCAGACTGCTGGTGGGCCAGACTATATTTAAAAAAAAAAAACTATGAAGAAATTCCTATGCACACTCTACATATCTTATTTTGAAGTAAAAAAATAAAATAAGAACAAATACAATATTTAAAATGAAGAACAAATAAAGTTAAATCAACAAACTTACCAGTATTTCAATGGGAACTATGTGCCAGCCTGCTTTTGGCTAAGGAGATGGTCAATGTCCGGTTCCATATTTGTCACTGCTAGTCATAACAAGTGATGCACATGTGCATCAGTTAGTCTAGATATGATTGGAGATTTCAGATATTTCATTCTGGAAAACATCTGTTCACAGACATAAGTGCTACCAAAGATGGTTGCCATTTTGCGTGCATGGTTCCTGAGATTAGTATATGTCTCAGGAACCATGAGGGGAGAGAAGCATAGAAATTAGGAAGGCTGCTTGACTTGAATGCATCTTTCAGAGAGT
>CAUYON010174142.1:0-53102 GCA_963573935.1 Arctocebus calabarensis | reverse complement strand
GGTCTCCAACAGCACAATTGGAAGCAGAGATCCACACTCCTGCCTGCCAGACTCGGTCTACACTGTTGTCCACTTCTCTGCTCACAGGCCCAGTTGGAGCCAGGGGCCACACATCTGCCCACCAGTCTCAGTCCATACCCAGCTAGCCTCTGCTTGCCAGACCAGTTGGAGTCAGGGGACCACGCCCTTACCTGCCAGTCTCAGTCCACTGTCTGGCAAGCCTCTGCTCGCAGGCTCTGTTAGAGTCATGGCACTGCACTCCATCCACAGGTTTCAGTCCTCACCCGGTAAGCCTCTGATCACCAGCCCGGCTGGAGACAGGTGACCATGCCCTAGCCCTCAGGTCTTGGTTCACATTCAGTAAGCCACTGTTTGAGGGTTCTGTTGGAATCAGGGGGCCACACCATTGCTCTCAGGTCTCAGTCCACACCTATCAAGCCTCTGCTTACAGGCCCAGCAGGGGCTGGGGACCAGCCCTATCTGCCAAACTCAGTCCACACAGGACAATCACTGTCTTGCTGTGGGTACTGTCAGAACCTGGGGTTCTGCACCCTGTCCTGCCAGACACAGTCCAAACCGAGGGTCAACACCACCACTGGCTCAGCATAGTCATAACCAGGGGACTTCTCCTCCTCCAGCCAACTGTCCCTTTCTTCTCACACCCTCTTTCTTCCCTGTTAGTCACAGATTCCATCCTGGTGGTTGGCGGTCCACACTATGCCCAGATCTCTCAGGACAAGACCAAACACTCTGTGCTCTTCAGGGGGCAGAACTTCAGATTGCTATGAGAGGGAGAAAAGGTGGACTGGGAGTTTGGACTTGTGGGGGTAAATATCTGTTCAATTTTATGCCTGGCAGGGTGGTGTCTAGGTTCATAAGTGGGACCTCCCTGGAGAAAGAGACCTGGGGTTTAGCAGCTCTCTCCAATGAGATAAAATGAGAGGTCTTTTGTTCCCTGATCTTTTGCAGATAGTCTGTGGCAGGCCTTCTTCTTGGAGGAGGGGTCTCCCGTCCTCTAGTTGATAGGCTTTGTACCTGTAATTTGTTTCGCTGAATGCTCTTCCTTGGAGTTACAGCTTGCTGAACTTCTTTCTTGGCTCAGCTCCCCACCTTTTGCTTCATAGAGTCCAATTCCATCCAGTTTTTCTTCCTCTGTTCAGGAGCCTCTGCCAAGGGTTACTACCTGTCGACCATCTTCCAGTTCTTTAATTTTTATTAGTATCTGTGTCTATTTCTTTCTATCATTTTTATTTTTGTATTTTATTTTCTCCCTGTTTTCTTGATTACATTGCATAATTTTTTTATGAATTTATTTAAAGAACTAGCTTTTGGATTTTGTTTATTCTACATTTCTTACTAGTTTATTCATTTCTGCTTTTATCTTTTTGTTGCTTTCATAAGAGTTTTAATCCTTGTTTTCTATTTTAAGCTGGATGTGTCCACCTAAAAGAAGTTGAGACACAAAATATGATTTAAAGAGTTTACCTGAGCCAAAGTGAGGACAGCTTCTAGGAAGACTGAAACCCAAGTAACTTTGAACATGAAGTCCTTTTGGCCTTTGTCACAGAAGGTTTTTAAAGGAAAAAAAGGATGAGGAATGAGCAGATACAAAATTGTTTGTGAGGAGTTCTCATTGGTGTGCAGAAATAATACTAATTACTGAGGAGGCACACATTGTATGGTTATGGTGTCTGATATGGTGTGTGGTCTTGTCAGGTTAATTTAGGTCTCACAATTAAGTTTGTGAACTTAGAAAAGTGCTATAGACTCATTGTTAAATCGTACTACAGTCAGTCACCAGATGGCTCAGGGGAGTACTCAAGGTGACTCTTGCTATTCAGCAATGAGGCGTGTAGCACTTTTTCTAAGATGAGTTCAAGAACTTAATTGTCTGACCTTGTAAACAGCAAAGGTTTCTTAAGAGGATTCTGCTTGTACTTTTTATCAGTTGTCTATATCAAATAATATTTTTATTTACTCCAGATAAGAGGACAAAGAATGAAAGCGAAGCTGGTGAGTGGGCTTGGGTTGAGATGATGCAGATGACTTTATGCTACTTAAACTTTAAAATGTGTGCTTTGGAAGCTAATAACTTCTCCCACAGAATGTGTGTGCTGTGCTCAACACGTGCTTTGGAATAAAGGAAATGTAAAGGTGATCATGTTACTTCCCTGTTCATCATGTGTTTTTCAAAAGGAAAAATTTGGTGTTCAACAAACCCTATTGTACTGAAAGATGATTTTTACTGTGATCATCATACCAAGGTCTGACAATTAAGTTCACAAACTCATCCTGGAACAAGCCCTGTGCAGGTGATTGCTGACTGTCACTATGGTCACCTTCAAAGTCCTCCCCTTGGAAAGCTATGCACCGATGTCAGTACCCAGTTCACCCGTTTCTGGATTAGCCATCAGAGTTACCATCATATTACCCTTGATATCCTGAGTGTCATTAAAATGTCTTCCTTTCAATATTTCCTTTATCTTTGGGTAAAGAAAAAAGTCACTGGGAGCCAGATCAGGAGAGTACGAAGGTTGTTTCGGTACAATTATTTATTTACTGGTTAAAAACTCCCCCATGGACACTGCTGTGTAATCTGGCACATTGCCGTGACAAGAGCCATGAGTTGTTGGGGGAAATTTTCAAATTGTTTTTATCTAAATTTTTCATGCAGCTCTTTTTTTTGTATGAAAGGTCTTTATTGGCGGGGGATGCTACAGAGCAGCATTAAGGAGGAGGGAAGAGAGAGAGGGAAAGAGAGAAAAAGGGAAAGGAGGGGAGAGAAAGAGACAAAAGGGGTGGGGAGAGAGGAGGAGAGAGAGAGAGCTCATGAAACCTTTTTGGCATTTCCAAATAGTAAACTTGGCTGTTGGTCTAGTTAGTACAAATTCATAATGAATAATCCCTCTGATATCAAAAAAGCTCAACAACATCCTTTTAACTATTGATTTGGACTGACAGGGTTGTGGAGAACTGGCTGACTTCCATTGTGTACTCTGATACTTTGTTTCAGGGTAATATTGGTCCTTCCTTCCTTCCTTCTTTCCTTTTTTCCTTTCTTCCTTTCTGACAGAGTCTCACTCTGTGGTCTGAGAATAGAGTACAGTGGCATCACAGCTCATAGCAACCTCAAACTCTTGGGCTCAAGTGATCCTCTTGTCTCAGCCTCCCAAGTAGCTGGGATTACAGATGCCTGCTACCATGCCCAGCTAATTTTTCTATTTTTAGTAGAAATGGGGTCTTGCTCTTGCTCAGGCTGGTCTCAAACTTCTCAAGCTATCCACCTTCTTCATCCTCCCAGAGTGCTAGGATTACAGGTATGAGCTACCATGCCCACCTAGTATGCCTATCTTTCATCACCAGTGATGACACAGCCCCAAACATCATCTTGCCTCTCCAAAAAGTATTGACAAACTTTGACTCTCCTTTGCTTCTTTTCATTAGTGGGCTCCTTTGGCTCATACCTTTCTTATTCCAAGATTTTCTGTTAAGATTTTCCTAATTGTTTCTCTGTTGAGGTTTGTTTGGTCTGCCATGCTCATCACAGTCAGTCAATGATTTTGATGTACAATTTGATGATTTTTTTGTAATGTTTTGGTCAGTTTTGCTTGTACTGGTTGCCCTGACCTCTTTTCATCAGTGGCATTTTCTCTCCCCTCAGAAAAATGCTTAGTCCATTTGTACATTGCTATTTTCTTCATGGTATTACCCCACACCACAACATGTTTACATGAACACAGCTGTGAGACATCGATATACCAAGGTTATAAAACCTAACTGAGTTGTTTGTATAGTGCTGTCAACATAACGGCATGATGGCAAGTTTGTGAACTTAATTGTCAGAGCTCATATTCCCATTTGGCTACTTAAGTATTTTTTCCCCATATCTGTAGATGACCAATATTTATTTTCATTCTTGTGAATATTTCCTATTGCACAGATTTGGCTATAGAATTCTTAAGGCCCAGTAGAAAATGAAAATGCAAGTCTGGGCCCGTTGCTAAAAATTTTACTAAGATTTTCAAGCAGCACAGTATTACAGCACACACAGGGCAGTGTGGAGTGTGCAGTTCTGTGCCACTGTATGGGTCACAGGCCCAGGAAATGGTCCTGCTGCCTGGGGAGATAAGAATCACCACTACAGTATCGGTTCCCATCTTAACCTCCCTGCTATGACCATTCTAAAAAGGCTATTTTGCCTGCTTTTAAGAATTCTTCAAATGTCCAGTCTCTTTTCTTTTTCCAGAAGGTGTCTATGTGTTCAAGGTTGTTATTTATTACGAGTTTCCTGGGACTGGAGTGGAGCTTGGGCCTTATTATGTGGAAATTGGCCATGGGAAGGTGTCCATGTTCATGAACTCCAGCAGTGTCCATGAGGACAAAGTTCTTGTCTTTGCTGGCTCCCACAGGAATCAGAAAAGTAAGACCTCAGTCTGGAGACTGAGCAGCAGACTCAGCTATAAATAAAGTAGGATTATCTCTGCTTTAGTTATACTATTCAAGGCTGAGGGCAGTGGCTCACTCCTGTAATCCTAGCACTCTGGGAGGCCAAGAAGGGAGGATTCCTTGAGGTTAGGAGTTCAAGACCAGCCTGAGCAAGAGCAAGACCCTATCTCTACCAAAATTAGAAAAATTTACCTGGGCTTGTGGCAGGCATTTGGCGTCCCAGCTACTTGGGAGGCTGAGGCAGGAGGATGGCTTGAACTCAGAGGTTTAAGGTTTCTGTAAGTTATGATACCATGGCACTTTACACAGGGCAATAGACCGTGACTCTGTCTTTAAAAAAAATTATGACTTTCTAATTATAGCAATTCTAAATTTGATAGAACATCTGTCATTCTTTTCTCATTTAGAAAATATTTCTTGCAGACTACTGTGCTCTGGAGTGGGGGGAAAAGATGAAGTCATACAGAGTCCTGGTGTCAGGGAATGTTATTTAGTAAAGTCATGAACACACGTGTGGGAACAAGATCAGGTAAGGCATAAAAGTGCCTGAGGAACGGCATGGCCAGAGCAGTGAGATTTCAGGAGATGGGTTATGCTAACAGTGGGGCAGGCCTAGCCGCCAGGAGCCGGTGTACACAGTGAGGCTTGCAGCACCAGGCGTTGGGGCAGTGGCAGGGCCCCAAGGCAGGGCACAGAGCCAGAGCAGGTTCAGGCGCTCACCCACATGTGCCAGGAGCTCTGCTAGTGCCTCTTTTGGGCACCTGACAGCTACCTGTTAGTTTTACAGAGGAGGAACTGGAAGCTCAGTGGCAGGGCGGGTGGAGATGGGCACACCCGTCACCTACTGTGGAGGGAAGTGTCCCAGCACATCACAACGGAGCAGGTAGGGTGCCAGCTACAGGGAAGGAACAGGTGGTCACCTTTCCCAGAAATAGGAAAAAGGGGACTCTAGTGAGGGCTGAGCTTAGCCAACTCCTTTCTGTAAGACGCCTTTCTGTTTCACAGAGCGTATTTTCTATACTCTCAGCCTGGGGAGAGCCTGTCCATCTGAGAATCATAAAATATGTAGGGTAGGCTTTCTCCAACCTGTCCACACACCCTAATTGGCAGATCGGTCTCTCATACTGACTTGTCTTAACTAAACCTGTGTTCATAGGCAGCTCGTGTAGCCAGTGTGAGAGCACGGGCCTCAGAAAGCCCTGCTGGCTCTGTGCTGGGATTTAGAGTCAGAAACTCTGGGTTTTGATCCAGCCCCAGCAGACTGGAACCTGGGTGGTCTTGTGCACATCTTCAGATTGGACTTCCCTTGCACTTTTTGACCACTAGATTGTGCTCAGAATTAATTTTCAGGCAGTGTTAATGAAACCATGTCACTCCTATTCATGTGATATTTATTTTTCAAAAATCCTAATGCAATGATGAAGGAAAAAAATCTCCATTGTTATTTTATCTCTGTTACAAACAAGCTTTATAAAAGAAAAACTAAGCAGGAGAACAGCAATAATAATAAATTAACCGGCCTCCCTTCTTAATATTTCTGTGTGGTGAGTTCTTCCAAATATTCTTAGATCACACAGTCCTCTTCCAGATTCTGATACCGTGTTTGACATCTGTCTCCTAATAGATGACGTGTGTGGGTATGTATGTGTGGTGTGTGCCACATGCATGTATCCATACATGGCATGTATGCATGCAAAATCTTACGTTTTATGGGACTTAAATGGGTAAAGGCTTATTTTTGGACCCCCATTTAAGAGCCTCTGTGAAGTCAAGACTATTTGATGTGCACAGTGGAAGAATAATTTCGAAACGAGGCCATCTACCAAAGCAATTAGCCTATTTCAAATGAATTACTAGATTTACTGCTATGTAGGGAGTTCTTAGGAGACACGGGGTAAATATGTAAAGAAAATTTTAAGGAGAGAAATTCTCTGACAAAGTTTTTGCTTCCCAGATGTGTTTGATTTTAGAGCAGATGCTTATAATTTTGAAATTTATTGGAATTCAAAGAAGCAAAGTTAAAAATGAAAAATACTGACGTGTGTTGCATGAGACAAGCAAATTAATTTTAAGCCTGTTTCTTTCATAGCTTCTTTTTTTCCTCTCATTTTAGGCACCATTGTTATGTATCGTTTCTCATCCAGTTCTTCCTGTAACATGTCTTTTATTTCTCAAACCCAAGTGGACGGCAACCAGGGTTGGCTCAGCGTGACTGTTTGGTATAAGATCCAATGTATGTTTTTGTTCAATTCCAGATTTAGTAAAAGCTCCCTTGAAAGGTCAGGTGGGACTAGGAGAGCCAAGGACAGCACAGGGTCCGACCCTCAGCTCTGCTTGAGACGTCCACTTGCTCTTGAACAGGGTCTTTTTTCACCTGGAATTTGTTCGAGAACTTTTCTAGACACCATAGGCATTAAGGCTCCCATCTAAAGGCATGAGAAGGTGGATTGTCACAGTCATCTGCCAGCTCCACATACCATCCCCCTGTGAGCAAAATTCCAAAAGGAGTTGACCTTTTCATCTGTTGCGCTATTACCTCAATGGCCTTTGAGCTCGGGCCACCACTGCTTACCAGGTCCCTGCCTCTGTGTCAGGCCCTGTCCTTCCTTCATGTCCAGAGGCTGCCTCCATTCCCCAAGTCCATGACAGAGGGGCAGGTGGAGGTGCTGATTTCTCCAGATAGCTCCCAGCCCTTCCCAGCTGAAGTAGCCACACCTCTCTTTCTTTTGCCACAGCTGTCTCTGTCTACACAAATGGAACTGTGTTTGCCGCAGACACGGACATTGTGTTTGCAGCTGTTACCAAGGAAATGACACCCCTGGAGTTTGTGTGGTATTTTGGGGAGGACCCACCAGTGAGGACAACTTCAAGAAGAATTAAAAAAAGCCTCAGCGTCCCCCAATGGTTGGTAGAAATGGTCATCACAGGCAGCTGTTTGTAATGCAGCCAAATTCAATCTGAATATTACCATCTCAGTATTAAAATGATATTGAGGGTGTTACATTTGTATTATAATAAGCCACTGAGTCCTTCTGTGAATTGAAATCAAACATAAGAAATCAAACAGATGGCTCAGCGCCTGTGGCTCAATGAGCTAAGGCGCCAGCCACGTACACCTGAGCTGGTGGGTTCAAATCCAGCCCGGGCCCGCCAAACAACAATGACAGCTGCAACCAAAAAATGGCCGGGCGTTGTGCGGGCGCCTGTAGTCCCAGCTACTTGGGAGATGGAGGCAAGAGACTTGCTTGAGCCCAGGAATTAAAGGTTGCTGTGAGCTGTGATGCCATAGCACTCTATCCAGGGTGACAGCTTGAGGCTCTATCTCAAAAAAAATAAAAATAAAAATAAAAATAAATAAAAAATTAAAAAAGAAAAGGAAATCAAACAGACTCACTTCCCTTCAGCTTGAACTAAGTGAAGGAAATCAGTCCTAGGTTCAAATCCCATCCCAGCCATCCATGTGACCAGAAAGCCTCATCTAAGCAAGCAGAGCCATGCTTACCTTCACTACTTTCAGAAGTGAATTAAATAATAATGAAGAGGGGATGGTCAAAAAGATTATTCCTCTTTCTCACCAGTCAGATCGAAATCACTGTGTACAATGACAGTTCTTACATATTAAACTCTGCGGCTCGGCGCCTGTGGCTCAACGGACTAAGGCGCCAGCCACGTACACCTGAACTGGTGGATTCGAATCCAGCCAAGGCCGCCAAACAACAATGACGGCTGCAACCAAAAAATGGCCAGGCGTTGTGGCGGGCGCCTGTGGCCCCAGCTACTTGGAAGGCGGAAGCAGGAGACTCACTTGAGCCCAGGAGTTGGAGGTTGCTGTGAGCTGTGATGCCACAGCACTCTATCCAGGGTGACAGCTTGAGGCTCTGTCTGAAAAAAAAAACAAAAAAAACAAATTAAACTCTGCATTTGTCCCCTGCCTTTCTCTTGAGCTGATGTGGGAGTTCTCTCCAGTTCTGACCCTGTTCTCACCTTCTGCCTCTCCTGTCCTCCTGGCCCCGTCCTATAGGTATCCTGTGACGGTCAAGGCATTCGACAGGGTGGCCAGTGTGGTCTCTGAGCCCCACCTCATCAGGGTGCAGAAGGCTATTGTGGCTAACCGGCTCGTGTCCCCCGCCTCAGCTCTGGTAAACACCACGGTGGCCTTTGAGTGCAGGATCAACTTTGGCACAGACGTCGCCTACCTGTGGGACTTTGGGGATGGCACTGTCACCCTGGGGAGCAGCACCAGCAGTCATGTGTACAGCAGGTGAGCCAGCATGGGGCAGGCAGGGGAGTGGCGTCTCAAGGTCAGCCCAAGGTTAGCCCTGGGGTTCCCCACAGCAGACCACCCTTCAGCGAATGTAGGTGATGGATACACAGAGACAAATGAGGCCTGGCCACGGTTGTTAAGGAGGCAGGCGAAGGGGAGAGATTTTCAGTACAGGGGCTTTGTGCTGCCCAGGAAGCTGTGGTGTGGTGGGGATGGCTCGCTCTTTGGAAACTAGAGAACATACTCACAGTGGCCTTTGCACATGAGCTGAAGGTGAAATCTTGAGGAGTTTGCCAAAGGGGAAAGTGGAAAGGGGGTTTCAAATGGAGACAGTGGCCCCGGGTGAAGATACGAGGGGAGGTAGGAAGGGGAGAGGTTTGGAGTGACCAGGGCGATGTGCACAGGATGGCAGGATGTGGGTGGGGGGCAGGGCCTCAGGCTCACCCCGAAGAGAGTGACCTTTAACTCCACATTTAGTGAGCACCTGCTGCCTGCCCAGGACAGAACATTACAGAGACATGAGAAAGTGAAGACTGGACTAGCAGGGCCACTTGTTCCCAGCTGAGCCTCTGCTCATCACGGATTCTGGGATCTGAGTAGGTGGAGATCTCTCTGCAGGATTCTGGATTCTGGGATCTGAGTAGGTGGAGATCTCTCTGTAGGATTCTGGATTCTGGGGTCTGAGTAGATGGAGGTCTCGCTGCAGGATTCCAGGCCCCACAGCTGTGGGGAGACAAACGTGGCCACGGCTGGGCCTCAGGCTGCCAACAAGCTTTTGTGCTGGTGTAGGAAAATATCGAAATGTGCAGAATTTTCTAGAAAACAAGCTAGCAGCATCAGGAAAGATTGCAGACTTCCTGCAATGCTATGCTGGGTTTCCACGGGTGTCCATGGCCTGGCTCTGCATGTTTTGCTGGGGACTTCTGAATGGCCCACTCATAGATTCAGGATTTCTCCATCAACAGATTTTCATGTGGGGAAAGACTTGAGTGGTAGCAAATTGGCACGTGCTTGGGTGAACACCTGAGGGCCTGGATACCTGGTGATATGCTCAGTAGCTCCAGGAGCCCTTGCTGCCCTGGAGCCACACAGATGGCTGGCTGGTTCAGTGTCTCTGGGTCCGTGTAGAGTGTGTCCTGGGTTCTGTGACAGCCCGAGACAGCCATGCTACCTTCATCCCCGTCAGTAGGCCCTGCCTTTCTTACTGGAGCTGAGGATGGCAAGTGGTATTCTGATCCTTGCAAAGTGAAATTTTGTGGTCTTCTGAAGCAGTTTTTTTTCTGTTTCAAAGTCAAAAGTCTTAAATGTGGCTCTTGCCTATAATCTTAGCACCCTAGGAGGCCAAGGCAGGTGGATCACTTGAGCTCAGGTGCTGGAGACCATCCTGAGCCAGAGTAAGACCCTGTCTCTACTGAAACCAAACAAACAAACAAATAAAACTATGTGGACATGGGGGTGGGTATCTATAGTCCCAGCTACTCCAGAGGCTGAGGCAAGAAGATCACTCAAGCCCAAGAGCTGGAGGTTGCTGTGGCATCATTGCTTACAGCACTCTACCCAGGGCGACAGAGTGAGACTCTGCCTCAAAAAAAAAAGTCTTAAATTATTACCCATTGTGCAACATTTATAAAATAAACGTGTGTTTCCTTAATAAAGCAGTACTTGCTGGGTCAGGAGCTGCCTTGCTCAATGCTCCCTCACCCCATCATGATTGTCTCCTCCGCCGTCCCTCACAGGCAGGACTACCATCCAGGTTGTGGGTCTCTCCTGAGTTCGGAGGACCCTAAGAAATTGATTAGGAAAACGGATCCATGGAGCAGGGACTAGAACAGGAAGATCAAGCCCAAAGACTCTCAGTTATAGGTCAAGGTTGCCCATCACACAGGGAAACCCCTGGATCACCCCTGTGGTCAACAAAGAATGAAGCCGTGGCTGGGACCAAGCCAGGAGGGTTGCCCAGAGACAGAGCGTGCCCTCTCCGGGATGTGTTGTTTGTAGCTGGGAGTTTGGTACCTGGCCCCACCCATGCTGGGTAGACAGCTGATCTGGTTCATTTGAATAATGAATAACCTCTGCGGAAGCCAGCCTCATGATTCTTCCTCTTCTGTTCTTATTTGTTGTGTTGACTTGCCATCAAATATGGTAATTCTGCAGATGTGGGGTGGCCGTGAGGGGTGAACGAAGGCCCCGGTGTAGCACATCTGTCTCTTCTTCCTGTGCTTTCTGCTCTCCCAGGGAAGGCCCGTTTGCTGTGGAGGTGCGTGCCTTCAATGACGTCAGCACCGCCACCCTACGGAAGCAACTTTTCATCGTGGACAAACCCTGCCAGCCTCCCCTGGTGAAGAACATGGGGCCTGGGAAGGTTCAGGTAGGGCTGGGCCTGGGAAATCCTTGACCAGCTTCGCCTCTGAGTTGGGACCACTGCTTGGAACGGCGTGAGCAGTGGGGAGTGAAGCGGCTTTGTCTGGCTCATCCCGCTGCACGTTACACAAAGGCGCACCTGTCAGAGCTTCGGGGAAGGCAGCCCATTCCGTGGTGGGGAAAGGCCTAGCCTGGCCTAGAAGGGAGGGGACGGCCTTGTTTCTGGGGTGTGCTGTGTGAGTATGTCCCTTATTCAGCTACATGACTCTGTATTACTCTGGCATTCAGCACAGCTTACTTGGAAGATTTTTTTTTTTTTTAATTAAGGTGAGAACTGCAGCATATTCAGGAGAAAGCACAATTTGAATATATGTGACCCCCAAATCAAACAGGGTGCTTTCTCTTTCTTTCATTGCTTTGAGGGCTTTGGTTTGGAATAAATTTACCTTTTCAGGGCAAAGGTGCTTAAGCGACACACAGGAATTAAAATCCGTAACTGAACTGTCTTTGCCAAAAAGCTTTCCGTGGAACCCAAGCCCCGAGAGTTCAGCTCCTTTGAGTCCCAGGTCCGGGCACTTCCAGAGAGCAGCAGTGAAGGTCAGCCAGCATCGGCCAAGTGCCCCGGCTGCTCCAGCGTCACCCGCTATGGGCCACTCGTGTCGTGGGATTGAGTTCTCTGGGTGTGGGAGACAGATCAAAACACCGAGGGCAGCAAAACAGAAGGCGGGGGCTGGGAAGAGCACAGGGCAGGAGGCCGTCCCCTCCAGGCTGGACTCTGCTGGGAAGAGCACAGGGCAGGAGGCTGTCCACTCCAGGCTGGACTCTGCTGCTGGTGTCAGCCAGGGGATAAGATGTTTTGGGGGGTTTTTTGGAGATTTTTCAATCCATAAAGTGTTTGCATTTTCTCATCTGTAAAGCATAGAATATTGATAATTTCATTTTTTCTTTACACTTTATTTTACACATTTTCTAAAAGTATGGAATCATACTTTTTTCTAAAAAAATGTAATCACCTGAAATAATCAGCCATGGATCACTATTAGCCATTCCGTGTATTTACTGTCAGTATTTTTCTAAGGCTTTTTATGTGTAGGGTTTGTGTGTGCACGCTCATGAGTTTGTGAGGGTTTATCACAAAACTGGGTTGCAGTGTGACCCTTTTCTCTTAATAAAGGCTTGATTGCATGATTTTAAAGGTGGGAAAATGTTAAGTCATAGGCACAAATTATTTGTCATTTAACAATGTCCTCATGCTTGAATGCTTGTTGTATCCAGTTTCCTATCACTCTAAATAAATTGGCCGTGGGAATGTGTACTCACACCATACTGCATGTCAGTGACATTGCCAAGGAATAATTCCTGCAAGTTTTCCCAGGACCCCAATAAGTGCAGCAACGTCCTCACATGCATCAGGAATCACCTCTCACCCATACTGTGCATTTTGCATCTTTAATGTCTATTAGTATAAATGGGCTAAAAATTAACATCTCAATATTAAAATTTGCTGCAGCCCATATAAACCTGGGCAGTTTTGTGGCAAATCTTAGAATGATATCATATTCAGAGTAAAAGCAATACAAACAAATTTAAACTAATTTAATTATGACTAGAGTCACTCAAAGAATGCCAAAGGTAAAAAAGAAAAGTCCGTTTATAATGAGCATCAAGACATCTTAAAATCTCATTTCTTAGGTGCTTCCAGTTTTTTCCTTACTGGTTTTTATGGAAACTTCAGGGTGAATGGCCGCCAGGGGGAGCCCTTGCACCAGCATCAGCCCTGGGGTGGCGGCGCCCTGGCTAGGTGGAGATTGCTCCTGAGGTCCCAGCTGGCCTGCTCCTCCAGGCTCACTGGGGGACCTGACACCAGGGAGGTCAGGCCTGGGGGGACAGGAAAAGGACTTGGGAAAGGCAGAGTGGCTGGGTGGGACAGGTTGTAGGTGGGCAGGAACTAGTATTTCCTCAGCATTGTCTTTAGCTTATTAATGTTAGCAGATACGTTTTCATACATTTACACTGCTACTTACATTAATAAAATTTTAAGCATAAATAAAACAATAGAAAGCTAGTACCACAAACTCATCACTTTCAAAGACAAGCAGAGTCAGATCAGAAGCAACTACAGCCAGGACAAGAGAGACCCCAGGCCTCACATGAGCCACTTTGAACATCTAAAAAAAATAATATCTACAATGGAATGAATAATAGAAATATTTTTAACATCAATTATACCAAAGGAATGAAGCTTCTTTTGTTCCCACAAAATACATACACACGTAACACACTGGTTGCCACTGGAAGTAGCTTCTTGGTGCTCCAACTTCTTACCCTGAAATTGGTAACTGAGGGAAAGAATATTATTCTTTTTTTTTTTTCTTGAGACAGACACTCACTTTTTCACCCTCAGTATAGTGCTGTGACGTCATAGCTCACAGCAAAATCAAACTTTGGGGCTCTAGTGATTCTCCTTCCTCAGCCTCCCTAGTAGCTATTTTTTGTTTGTTTGTTTGTTTGTTTGCTTGTTTAGCAGGCCTTGGCTGGATTCGAACCCACCAACCTCAGGGCATGTGGCTGGCGCCCTAACCACTGAGCTATGGGTGCCCAGCTGGGAAAGAATATTCTTGGGAATTTCCTGAACAAACTGTAGTTTGGAAATCCTTGTAGTCCTAGATAATTAGAAAAACTGTTCTTTTCCATCTCTTTCCTTTTTTTAAAACAAAAATCTTTTGTGCAGTCCCAATCAAACAATTTCATAAAAATATGTTTTGGAGACAATTAGAGAAATTAGATTATGAGGTAAGCTTAGATTATATTAAGAAATCACTGTTCATTTTTAAGGTGAAATCATAGTGTTATATTTATGTAAGAAAATGCTCTTAGTTTTTAAAGATTTAGTATTTAAATTTAGTATTTAAGAGTTAAATATAATAATTTCTGAGAATAACTTCTGAAACTTTTGGCAAAGAAAAAAATTGAGAAAGCAAATATCTGTTATCTATATTATAAATAACTTTGTTTTTTACATGTTGATTAATTTTAAAATTTATATTTTTGACATTTAGAGGTTTAAAATTTTTATGTAAACAAACTACCAATTTTTCTTTGACATTTTTCCATTACTTTTATGCATAGAAAATTTTTCCTCATTATGAGTATGTAATTATTAATGTTTTCTTATTTTTCTTCTTTTTAAAAACTTTTTACTTTTTTATTTTATTAAATCATAGCTGTGTACATTAATGCAATCATGGGGTACAATGTGCTGGTTTCGTATACAGACTGAAATATTTTCATCAAACTGGTTAACACAGCCTTCATGGCATTTTCTTAGTTATTGTGTTCAGACCTTTATATTCTGCATTTAGTAAGTTTCACCTGTACCCTTCTAAGATGCACCATAGGTGTGATCCCACCAATTACCCTCCCTCCATACATCCGCCCCACTCCTCTCTCCTCCCTTGCCCCTTTCCCCATATTCTTGTGCTATAATCGGGTTATAGCCTTCATACGAAAGCTATAAATTAGTTTCATAGTAGGGCTGAGTACATTGGATACTTTTTCTTTCATTCTTGAGATATTTTGCTAAGAAGAATATGTTCCAGTAACTCCAGTAAGATTAGCCCACATCACAAAATCCCCAAACCAGAGACATTGGCGTGGATGAGGAGAAAAGGGAACACTTCTACATTGCTGGTGGGAACGCAAACTAATATGTTCCTTTTGGAAAAATGTTTGGAGACTACTTAGAGATCTAAAAATAGACCTGCCATTTGACCCTATAATTAATTCCTCTACTTGTATATATCCAAAAGATCAAAAATCACATCATAACAAAGGTATTTGTATCAGAATGTTCATTGTAGCCCAGTTCATAATTGCTAAGCCATGGAAGAAGCCCAAGTACCCATTGACCCACGAATGGATTAATAAATTGTGGTATATGCACACCATGGAATATTATGCAGCCTTAAAGAAAGATGGAGACTTTACCTCTTTCATGTTTACATGGAAACTCTACTTTTGTCTATAAAAAGGTGTAGTGTTTATTTTGGTGTTATCCAAAGTCACACCCTAGGAATCCCCTTATTCTATGATGATGTGAACAAATAATTATGATCATGTGAGAGGAAGTTTCTAGTAATTTACCATCGCATTGGACACGAGGGACATTTTAATGAGTATCTTTTCTCTTCTTTAGGTATGGAGGTCTCAGGCTGTGAGGCTGGGAGTGACATTTGAAGCTGCTGTCCTCTGCGACATTTCCCAGGGCCTTTCTTACACCTGGAGCTTGACAGACTCCAAGGGGTCCCCTGTCCCCCTCCCTGCTGCTGTTGACACTCACAGACAGACCCTCGTCCTTCCAAGCCATACGTTGGAGTACGGGAACTACACCGCCCTTGCCAAGGTCGGCTCACTGCCTCACTGCTCTACTAGCCCGCAAACCAGTGCTTTCCCCCCACATGGCACAGAGCTCAGCATTTATAGCTCTATGTCTATTCTGTCCAAAGGAAAAAACATTAAGAAAAAGTGTAGCTAGGATTTTAAGAGAAATGTTTAATTCCCCCAAGAGAACAAATTATGTTCAAATGCTGGCAAAGTCATTGATAAAATCTTCCAATTTGTTTAGCAAAATCTCCCAGTGCACCTGCTCGAACAAGCCCCAAGTTAGTGCTGGATGTTAGGAAAATGCACACCTCGGCAATTTCAGAGCATAGTGCCCAGACAAGAAGGGGGCAGGAGACAGAGGGCAGGTCAGGTGAGTGGTGTCCACTGTGACTGCCCAGCACTTGGACTCTTAGCAGGCCCTCTGCATTCTGGCTGGAAAAATGGGTCAAATGTGGGAGAGGTCACTTGTATGTGAGTGGACTTCATGAAAGAGGGGCCCTGAAAACAGAGTCTATTCACAGATATAGAAAGGGGCCTGGGGTCAACAGCTTGGCAAAGGTGGGAAGGAGACAGGGTTCATGGGCAGACCCTGGTGGGACAGAGCTGGGAGCAGATGGTGAGGGTGGGGAAGGCCAGGAAAGGCAGCCAGTTAGGCCCCCAGAATATCTGCAGTGAAGGAACTTGGCTCTTTTAACTGGTGGGACATGCGGTTTTACTGAGCATCTGTCCCAGCTCTCTCCTGGCATGGCTCACCACAGGGGTTCACCAGCATCCACATTGACCTTGACCCTGCTCAAGGAGGCAAGTCCACAGAGTTTGTGCTGTAATGTTGCAGTAATGGCGAGCTCTGAAATGAGTTTCCAGATGCTTCTTGCAGTTTTCACGTTTATCTCGCTTTGAACTAGACCTGTCACAACCGGCTGAGTGACAGAGGGCCGAGGCCAGGCTTTGAGGAGCCCTGCTCTAGCCCCAGGTGCTGGGAAAAAGTCAAGGTTTCCCAGCATGATGTGTTCTTCTCTTTACAAGTATTAATTGGGAATGAGTTGGGAGCAGATTGGAGGTGGGGTGTTGGAGATTATTCTGATTATTCTGATAGTGAAGTCAAGAAACAGTCAGAAGCTGAGGCAGGAGGTGGCAGTGGTGACTGTCCCCGCACCTCTGTGCAGCAGGGCCACTTGGTGCGACCTCCGACCTTTATAGAGTCATACGCTGGGACGTTCTCCATGGTGCCCTGGAGCTGGAGCAGCTGAGCGGGCAGAGGGTCGGGGTGTAAGAGGGAGTTCGGATCGCCGGGTCATTTCCGTGTCTGGTTCCACACAGGAGATTGAGAAGCAGGGAACCTCGTGCGTGTGCAAAGGAGACTCAGAGTGACCGAGGCTGAGACCCAGGGAGAGAACAAGTCCTGGGCTGTGTTTCTGCCAAACTGCATTGCACTTTGAAAGAATATCTTTAGTGCCTTATTTATAAAATATTTTACTATCCCTGGATTTTAAAATATCTGCCTTAAATTTCATTTACATTTTGGAAAGTCCATAATATGGGGACAAGAAAGAAGCAGCTTAAAGAAACATAAACAAAGCCAGGTATGGGCGGTGCCTGTGACTCAAAGGAGTAGAGCACCGGCCCCATATGGAGGTGGTGGGTTCAAACCCAGCCCTGGCCAAAAACTGAAAAAAAAAAAAGAAAGAGAAGAGAAGAGGAGAGGAGAAAAGGCCAAGCCATGGAGCAAGGCAGTGTCAATGGGAGGTTTGAGAAATGCTCGGAAGGTCTCGTTGTGCTCACAAACCAGGGAAGTCCCAACTTTGTGCATTCACACAGACTCAGATAAGAAAGTTTTCACCCTCCTCTGGCCTCCAGCCACATCTCCGACGGCGCAGAGTAGAGTGTTATTTTGACAAGTGTGATTGGTTGAGTTGGAGTGGAGGCTGCATTTCGACACACCAGTTTCCTTTCTAGTTCTGAGACGAGCGTGTGGCTCCAGCGAGTGCCGCCTTGTCCCTGAGAGATGCCTCCTATCCTTGGCCCTGCAGGTGCAGATTGAAGGCAGCGTGGTGCATAGCAACTACTCTGTGGGCCTGGAGGTGCAGGCCCGGGCCCCGGTCAGCGTGATCTCCGAGGGCACACACCTGTTTGTTCCTAGGACCAACTCACCCCCCATCGTCCTGCGGGGGACCCAGTCCTTTGACCCCGACAATCCTGAGGCCACTCTCAGGTAAGCACCACAGAGATGGGCAGCGCCCAGATGCCATCTTCTCCAAACTCAGGCTCTGGAACACTGGGAGAGTAGTTTAAAAAAATGTAAGCCCATCAACTTACATAAGTTGGACTGTTCTATTTAGGGTCAAAAAGTAAGGGAACTTAGGGGAAAAAGTAGAGATGAGACCCAAGTAGTTTTTTGGTTTATTTTTTTATTTTTTTATTTTTTTTTTGTAGTTTTTGACTAGGGCTGAGTTTGAAACTGCCACCTCCAGCATATGGGGCCTGCATCCTACTTCTTTGAGCCACAGGCACTGCCCAACCTGAGTTGCTTTTTAAGGTGGTGTTTAAAGTAAGACCTGCTTGGAATGTGAGGTTTAAACGTTACTGTTACAGAAACTCCGGCTTGGTGGGATGCCCTTGGCGTGCGGGAGGCTTGGGGCCGGGTGTGGTGCCTGTCGTGGTGGTGGGTCTCTTGCTGTCGGAGTCCTGGATGCAGGGCTTGATCCTCTTCTCTGCCAATGTCTTGTCCCCTTTCCCATGTCCTCACGTGGATCTGACGATGATCCCTGCGCTAAAGCTGCAGACTGGCATGCTCCGGGCAGACACCACCCCCAACTCCAGGCTGTGCGTCCAGCCCCTGCAGCGCCCTCTCAGCAGCCTGCAGACATCTCAGCCACAGTCCTGCTTTCTCCCCATCTGTACCCATGCACTCAGGCCAGGAACCTCAGTGGCACCTTGACTCCCCTTTTTCACCTCTGCCTTAAACACCACCTTCTAACCTCCTATGCCACCCCACCTGGTCTCAGCCGCCAGGGTCAGGGGCTTGTCTCTGTAAGGGGTTCCTGGCTGCCTCCCACTGCTCCTCCCCTGCAGTCCCTCCCAGGCAGGGACCTCACTTCACACCTGCAGGCTCCAGGCTGCTTTTTATACTCAGAGGGAAAGTCAGCATCCTTACAAGGCTGGTGAGGCCACTGTGCCCTGTCCCCAGCTCACCAGGGCTTCAGCTACCCCTTCCTGCCTCTGCCGCTCACTGGGGGCCCTTGGCCTTCCCGCCCATCCACAGAGCTCCTCGGGGGTACCTGGTGGGCTTCTCTCTCAGCTCCCTGCAACAAGGGTTCCTTCTGCACCTCGGTTCACCCAGCATCTGCCACCACCTGTTCCTTGATTTGTTGCTCAAACATCAGCTTCCAGTGAGGCCCTCCCTGAGCCACCACGTGAACGCCCGTCCTGTCTCGGGGGTGATTCCCCGCAGGGTGCAGCCTTTGCTCACTGTGGTGGCTGTTAGCTGAACGTAAGCCGGGGGTCTCTGGTGTGACATACCCCCTGTGCCGGTGCAGAGTGGCTGGTCAGTGAATGCCTATTTACGCATAAACACGCGAGTGCCTCGTTTTCTCAACACTGGCCACACGCATATTTGCTGCGCTCCCAGTGTGGGACTTGGTGTTCCTCTTCAGTCCAGAGGACGTGACAGGCTCCTTCCTGGACTCCCCAGTTGGCAGAGCCCCCGGCTGGCCGTGCAGCTCCCCCAGCCCGAGACAGAGGTGGTCTTGTTCTCCTCCCGCCCCCACAGCCCAGCACCTGGCGTGGTGCCTGGAAATTAGAGCTGAGTGCGGGCTGCTGAGGGAGCGCAATTTGCCCCTCGGGAGTGAAGAATATTCCAGCTGAACCCCAGAGCAGTTACTCCACACAGGCCGCGAGCTGCGAGGGGGTAATGGACAGCGGAGTCCCACCCTGTGCAGGCTTTGGAAACACAGAGGTCCCCAGTGTGGAGCCTGCAAACCACTCAAAGAAATGCACTTTTAAAGATCTCGAGCAGCTCACGCTCGGGGCGCCTCTGGAGAAGGCTCTCCTCTGGGGTCGGCACAGCCGCCCAGCCGTGGGTATTTCTGTTTGTGCCCTGCCGGAACAGCTTGTTTGCTTGTGTGTCCCTGCTAAATTAAGACCCACCTGCTCAAGGCTGGGGATGACACTGTCCTCCTGCCTGATCTGGACAGAGCAGCCACGTTTGTCTTGTGGGATGTGGCAGCTGTCACACAGCAGGGGGACTGTGAGACTGGGAGGAGAGACACCTGGACTCTGTCTCCTGGGCCTGCTTCTCACTAGCTGTGGGGCTGGGCTGTTCCCCGAGGCCTCCGAATGCGATTTCTCCCTGCAATCGGGCTAGAATGGCATCGTGTCTGTCACATATGGCATTCGTCACTGTCACGAGATGCCAGTGACAGAGAAGTGCTCGGGGCGTGGCTGTGTTACCCGGGAGGGGCAGAGATGGGAGCACAGGGGTTCCAGGTGGCCTCGTGCCATGGGAGGAGCTGACTCGGGCCTCCAGCAGCCCTCACCTCACTCACTTATGTGCGTCAGAGGAGGCGGCGGCACCCCTTCTTCACCCACCTGTCCCCTTGCGACCCCCCCAGAAAGCCCACACAGTGACACGCGGTGGTCCCTGCCTCTGGCTGATGCTCTCTCTCTCAGCCCCTCCGACGGCTTCTCCCACAGGTACCACTGGGCGTGCACGGCCGCCAGCTCCCCCGGGCAGCCCTGCTTCCCCTCCACCACTCCACACCGACTGGACACCCGGGCTCCCACCGTTTCCTTTGCAGCGAAATGGCTCAGTGGCAGCTATGACCAGTTCCTTGTGACCCTGACTGTCTCCAGCGGTGGCCGGAACTCTTCTGAGGCCCAAGTGTTCCTGTCCACCCGTCCTGACTCGGACTTCAGGTACCGCCTTCCCCGTGCTCCGCACAGCCCGGCACACGGGTGCCCAGTGGCTGCACAGGCTGCACGGTGAGCTGCCTGGGGTTTGGCCACACGGGATCCTCCGTGCAGAGATGGAAGAGGGAGCTGGTCACGAAGGGCCGGGATGCGATCCTGCTCTTGGGCCGACCTCTGGGCAGCGTCCAGTTGGCCAAGCACACTGGCCAGAGCCAGCCCCGCACGGGGTCCCAGTGGGATCTCAGTGGGTCCCTCCTGTCGTGGTGCCTGTCCTCACAATGGGGACTATTTCCCGGCTTCAGGCCAAACTAGAAGGGGGCAAAGCCATCGAGTTCCTTCTAAGCCATGGACTTCAAGGTCTCTGCCTGGTCCTTGCAGCATCATGGGCCGAGGGGACACGAGATGGGCCCAGCTGTGATGTCTGAGACGGTGAAGGGTGCAGGAGCAAAGGCGTGCCGTCCAAACCCTGACAGCGCTGAGCTCAGAGTGATACTCACAGGCCGTGTGCGGCCCCGACACCAAGGGCCTGGTGCCAGGACTCTGCGGAGTGTGGGGCTGGGTGTGGGCACAGCTGCCCCCTGGCCTCCCGTCCTGGGTCATTAAGCGAGTGGCAGAGGGGATGGTGCTCAGGCCACCTGCCTTGGCTGCTCTGCTGTGGGCTGGAAGCTGGAGTCCACCCGGGAGCAGTGCTGGTGCCGGCCCTCGGCTCACAGCCCTGCATGGCACCGGGAAGGCCCCGGGCAGCTCCAGCTGTTACTACCACCCAATGTATGGGCTGGATGTAGCCAGAGAGCCTCCTGGAGGAGAATGCAAATACGCTGTCCTCAGGACTCAGGAAGACCCCGTGGACTGGAATTAGGGGTTCAGAATTAGAGCAGTGAAAATAACACTCAGTAGATGAGCATGAGTGGGCCTTGGGGAGCCCCGGGGTCATACAGAGCTGCTCTGGGACTCCTAGACCTGGGTTACTTAAGGCTCTGGTACATGTTAAAAGTGAAAAAATGCCATCACGAGGGCACGGAAATTGGGGCACAATTTAAATCAATAAATTTAACAAATAAAATACTTTTTCCCCAAAATACAACACACTATGCAATCCTGCTACTCACAAGATAATTACAGAGTTTATTTTAAAATATTCCTTCACCGAGTGCTCAGGATTTTAGGCGAGCATCTTTGATCCCATTGGGAATGTCAGGGCCTGTGTGGGTGGACATGCCTGGGGGGCCTGGGGCCGGCCAGCCTCCCCTTGCCTGTGTCTCCTCTCACCCCAGCCCACCCTCACCTACTGAGAACACACGTGCCCTGCACAGAGACGCTGGCACATCTGTGTGCACATATGGACAGGCTGGGCCCGGGGGAAGCCATGTGGCCTCCCGCCGTGGCCTGTCACCTCCTGTACTTGCAGCTCTGAGTTGGGGTCGTAGTCTGAGACATGGGCCCCCAGGTCCAGGGCCTGGGCCGCTCACATGGGAAATGCCCCACACCACATTCCACACACACACTCAGAGCATCTCCGCTGCGCTTGGCCTTTTCCCCAAGTCCTGCGGGAAAGAAATCAGTTTGGTGAGGCCCACTGCGGCAATCCCAGCTCATCCTGTGATGCTATGAAGAGCAAAGTCCCACAAAATGCAGTCTGAAACATGCTGGGTCCCAGGGAGACTAAAGGACCAGGCAGGAGGCCACGTGGGATGCAGGTCCGGGGCAGTGGGTCCAGGCTGCGGGGTGCGGGCAGCCCATGACCCATGACCCAGGGCGGAGGGGAGGAAGGGTTGAGGCAGGAGCGACCTTTTTCTCTGTGAGCCTCCAAGGCCTCATGGCGATGGCAAAGGTGGATGGCAGGACCCGGGGAGGAGGAGGTTTGCAGCTGGTGGAAGCAAACCCTGGGGTGGGGTGGCAAGGTAGGGACACGGGATGTGCTCTTCCGTGGTGAGATTGGTCAGAGCCCAGGCTGGGGGACAGGGGCTGATCCCTGGCTCTGTCCTCACCTGTGTGGCCTGGGGGAGGTCACACTGCCCCTCTGAAGTCAGTCAGTGCTCTGGCCTTGTGGGATCTTGTCCGTGTTAGGTCAGATCATGAGAGTGTCACGCTCGGTGCAGCCCCAGCCACTGTGTATGTTCCATCGATGGGGCTGTGACATCGCTACTGAATTCTCTTAATAGAGACCCAAGGTAGGGTGATATAAACAGGCTCATGTGAAGGAGCTAGGCCAAGGAGCCCTCACATTATTGTCCTAAAATGTCAAACCGATTCGCATGTTCCAGATTCATGCACATCTCCTGGGTCAACTTTAAAGATACCTTTGTCAACTGGAATGAAGAACTTTCTCTGCAAGCCGTGTGTGAAGGCTGTGGTGAAATACCAAATCTTTCCTATTCCTGGGATCTGTTTTTAGTCAATGCAACAGAAAAGAATGGGATGGAAGGTAAAAAAAACAAAGGTTTGGTTTAATTTTGCAGATTGAGGAAAAACCTCAGGGTGAGATCGCTAAGATTTTGGGAAGTGGGATCAGTCTGACCCAAGTGTCTGGTCAGCCCTTTGGGTGGCTGCACACCCCCGGCAGCTCGCTCTGCACTGTGGGTGCTCGGGAGGCAGCAGCAGGAGGGGTGACCCCCTCAGGGTTGCTTCAGGGGCACCCGGTGTACATTCGGGCAGTTCTGCCGGCTTAGAACCACAGTGGAACTGTTCAGAAGGACTCAGGGTGTTGCAATGACGGCTGTTTCTCATAATCCTGCCTGTCTTTGGGGAAGCTGCAGCGTGTGGGGCAAGTACAGGGACCGGGGCAGGAGGCCCGTGAGGTCCTCTGTCCAGATTGTCAGCCAGTGCCCTACGCACCTCTCTAAGATTCAGCTTCCTTGAGTGGAAGGTGGAGTTGGGTACAGTAATGTGCCAGAGTATGCCCGGCACTGGAGATGGGACGGCAGGTGCTGTGGGACACTCAGGTTTCAACCAGGAGCAAGACGGTGTCCTCGCTTAGTGGCATTTGAGATCAGAGAGGTGGCTCTGAACAGCAACAGAGGGGCTTTATTCCTCCCTATAGCAAAGCTGGCGCTGAGCCCCTGCTGACCTTCACAATTCTTTTTTTTAATCCACTCACTGAGGCCAAACAGAGCTTCTCTGAGTAGAGCTCTGAGCACAGCTGGCCTCAGCAGCCAGGGGGACACGAGGACAGAGAGTGCAATTGTGCCCTTCTTTGCAAGGGAGGCGTTCCCAAATTCTTTTAGGTAGATTGAATTTTCCTGAACCAAACCCCAGGCTGAATGGATTAGAAGAGCTTGCAAAGGAAACATGTTCAGTGGCTGAACTTTCAGCAGAGTGAATGAATGGCCCCTGCATTGACGTGTTAGAGAATCCGGCTCTCCTGCGGCCGCAAGTAAAAGCTGACTTTACCGAGAGGTCATTTATATGTTCATGGCATTTTTTTCTTTACTATTGATGCTCTATGATGATCATAACAATTTTTAGAATTGTACTAGACACTTACAGTCGGGTAGGGAAGTGAGGAGTAAGAGAAACTCCACACGCCCCAGTGTTTCCCCAAGACACTTGACAACCCCACTAGGTGGTGCATAGGATTTGACAACTCCCCCCAACACACTGGGAAGAGTGAATGCCAGAGGAAGTGGCAGTGAATCCCCGTGTCCCATTTACATGTGTTTGCTTCCTGTGGTTCGCCCACATGCCACCAGGTGGAAGCCAGACTTCATGCTCTTTATCTCAAAAGTTGTAGGTTTTGAAAGTCCCATGATATTCGTTTAAGACAGAGCACCATCAGCTCGTGCCTGTAACCCCAGCATGTTGGGAGGCCAGGGCAGGAGGATGGCTTGAGGCCAGAGTTTGAGACTACCCTGGGCAACACAGCGAGACTTTTCTCTGCTTTCAGGAGGCTACGGTGTGAGGATAATTGGAGCCCAGGCATTTGAGATTGCAGTGAGCTGTAATTGTACCACTGTACTCCAGCCTGAGTGACCAAGCCTGTCTCTAAAATATATACATATATATGTTTATAAAATATATATCCACACACACTGCCATGCACACGTGTGCATATATATGTGTGTGTATATATATAAATATAAATAAAATAATCCTTATATAACCTATAGGCTTTTATAAACATGTATTTTTTAACACTGTCTACCCTTTGCTGAAGTTCCCTTTTGCAGAGCTGCAGGACTGCTGGGCTCGTCAGGACTCGGTGCCATTCTAAAGTCATCGGAGCCAAGCCCACTGTCTTCTGAGCCCACCCTGCCAGACCCTGACGTGACAGCCACACTGTCTTCACGCGAGCTGTCACTGGAGACCCTGGGCCGGCCTGCCCTGTCAGCCCTGGGGAGACCTGCCCCAGAGCCCACTGCTGGTGTCCCCTGGATTCCTGCTGCTGGAGACGCTGCAGTCCCAGGGGAGGTTCCAAAGGAAGGGCCACGAGACCCAGAGCCAGGGCCACAGGGCGAGGGATCCCTGACGCCTGCCCCCCCTGAGAGAAGTGGGCCCCCAGCCACCCCTGCTCATCACCTCTCTGGTAAGAGCCACCTGCCCTGCACAGCACCCTTCTTGTCTGGGCACCAAAGTCACCTTTGGATGCAGGAATCAGCACAGGCCTTCAAGTCCCAGCCTGTCGAGCTCGCACCCCCCACTTGCTAACTGTGCCGCCCTCGCTGAGTCTCGGATTCCTCATCTCTGGACTGGGAAACGCCGTGCCCAGGCGGGTCTGGGGTGCAGTGAGGTTCTGTGTGTGCTGTGTCTGGGCAGCAGTGGTGACACTCCACTCAGCTTCCTGATCCTTCTCCCCTGCCCTAGTGATCAATGGCTTCGCTTTATCACTGGGTTTTGGGTTGGACAGAAGCTATTTTGGTGTCCAAGGAAAGGAGCAAAATGGCAGATGTCAGTGAGCAAAAGTCTGGCCTGGTGGCTCCTAGTCCCTCCCGGTGCCTCCCTGGGGAGGCTGCCCACACGGGGGCCTGCGGGCTCATGCCATCCCCGCTGTGCTCCAGGGCCTAAGTCCTGGGACGGCAGGGACCACGCGAGCCCCCAAGCCTTGGGGAGAGGAGGGCCAAGGGCACAGGGAGCCGCATTCGCTCTGGGCATTATTGTGACCGTTTCTCTCCTTGAAGAGCAGATAGCAAGACATTTTCTGTATAAGAACAGTAAAAGAGTCGTTTGAGGAGAGGAGGGGGGCAGGCTGTGGTAACAGGGAGCCCAGTGTGACCCTCGGTCCCCACTCTCCAGCCCGGCTGTGCTCAGCAACCTCACTCCTAGTCCAGTTTGGGGGTCCTGACAGAGGCACCTGCCCGTCCAGCTGTCACAAGTGGTCCCACCACCGACAATACTGTGTAATCAAAGCAATTATGGAACAGAAACAGGCCAAGGACATCATGACCCATGCGGAGAGTTAGTACTGATTTCAGGGGAGTTTGTGATTATAAAGGAATCATTATGATTTTCTCCATTCGTTTTAGATTTCGAAGCCTATTACAGTGATATCCAAGAAGCGATACCGTCCAGAGGAAGACAGTTAGGTGACTATGATTCTGCCATTGTTACCTCTCCCCGCGAGCTCCCAGGTCCACTTGGGACCCACCCCCCTCTGCCCCACACTTTTCTCTGAAATCTGGATTTACAGCCCTGCTCCTTCCCAGCGAGGCCTCGGGGAGCCCCTCCAGACTCAGAGGGAAGGCGCCACACTCTTTTGCATGGCACCGTCTGACCCAAAACTTTATCTTTTGCTTTTCCCTTCTTGCCCTTCTTGGACCCTGTGCTCCAAGAAGCCAGATGCCGGGTGGGTGTCCCCGCTCTCCTATGCCTTGGTCATGGGGCGCCGTCTGCTAAAAATGCCTCCCTCGGTACCCTTCCCACCTCGTCTGCTCAGCGGGCTTCCTCCTTCCAGGTCTGGTTCGGTTTCCCCTCCCTGGGAATTCTCAGACCTCACCCCCACCGTATATTTGTTCCCACTTACATAAAGCAGGTGGTGCCCTGAGCTCATCCTGGCTTTCTGCCTCTGTCTCTTCTTCTCCGAGACCTTTGAAGGAGCTTCCATGCCTGGCTCATACTGTTGTCCCCAGACCCACCACAGGAGCAGGCATGGCACTCCGGGAGGGCCTGTGAAGGAACAGGTGATTAGGGGATGGTTTACTTACCTATCCAGTGAAGAGATGGGTGACCAGGGAACGATGTACTTATCTGTTGAATGAATCAGTGAGTGATTTATTTATCAGATGAATAGGTCAATAGATAGGGAGTGAGTGATCTACCCATCAGGCAGAAAAATGGATGATGAGAGGGCAATTTGTTCCTCAGATTTCCTGCAGAACTTCCTCCCTCAACCGCTTCCATCTCCACGGCCTCTTAGCCCTCTCTGTGTTTCTTAAATACCTCGTGTTCTAGGTTCTCGTATGAGACGGTTAGTCAGGGCGGCCACAGAGGCGAGGAAAACAAAGTTGATTGCACTCCCAGGTCTCAGGGACAGGGCAGACAGGTGCAGGCCACAAAGGGTCAGGAGCAGGGGAGAGCTCAGGTCATGGCCTTATTGGGGTCTCCACAGGAAAGGCCAGGCCAGGCCAAGGCCAGCCTGGGCAGACGGTTTAGGATCAGCTAGTTTGAGTAACCCCTGCAGGATCTTGGCTCGGGGGTCCCTTGTTGCTGGGGTGATTAAGACAGAGGAACTGGCCTGCTGGGGAATGTAGGCCGGGCAGGGATGTGGCTCTGGGCAGGCGTCCCTTTGCTGCCTCTGAGAACTGGGTTAGCCTAGAAGCGCAGTCTCTCGCTAGCAAGAGTTTGGTTTTTATTTTCCTTAGGATAGCAAAACATTATAATAGAAAATTAAAAAGTATTTATGATAACATGAATGTCTGTTTTAGGGGCTCACATGCACACTCACAGTAGGCACCTGATAAATAATATTGAATGAATGGAGAACAGGACTGCCTTTGTATTACATTCATAAAATTATATGTCCTGACTGGTAACTCTCACCCCTCTGATCTGATTTACTCTTGTGCTTATTTCAGTGACTTTTATTGAAGTCTTCAATAAGCCTTCTCAAGTCCAGCGGCCCAGCCCCGCCTGGGCTGAGCACCAGCCCTCCCCCATCTCTCTGCTTTCATTCCTGCAGCCCACAGCCGTTCCACGGCCCGACAGCCAGAGCGCCTTCCTGACCACAAACCAGGCAGTGGTGGCTCTCTAGGGCTGTCCGTCTACACCTCTCAGCACCTGGGAATTGGGGAAAGCAGGATGTTGCCCCTGGCCAGGCCTCCATCCTCACCGCCCCCCACCCCACCTCCAGCCACTACAGAGGGTCATTCCCTCGGCACGAATAAATGAAGGAAGGAAGGGCTATATACGCCATTGGGCCACATGCTGTATGATAACGATGCACATCTCTCCAGTATGTTTAGTGGCTAAAGACATAATTTTAGATACACAGTGTCCAGCGATAGTAGAAATAGTTATTTTTATCAACATTGGATCATTGTGGCTTTTTAATACCCTTTGACTTGGTTTATCTCCATAGGAAACAATACCACCCTCCCAGGGTCAGGACCAAGTCTGAGTGTGGAGGAAGAGACTCCCGGTGAGGGGGACAACCTAGTGGGCCCTTCTGCCTCCAAGGACAGAGCCATGTCTGTCCTCCTGGTTGACTGGCCCAAGACCCTGGTGAGCCGAGCTGTCTTCCAAGGCTACGCCTCCTCAGGTATGAATATCCTCCTTGCATCTTGCAATTTTGTGGAAGGTCTTGAATCTTGGCCCTTAATTTCTTCTGTAACTTTTCCCTTTAATCGACAAGTATTTGCGAAGGTCTCACCTTTTCTGCTTGTGCCTGCCCCTCTGTGGACTCCAGCCTGAGGCTTTGTTATCCAAGTGGAGTTCGCATCTGTTGCTACCACGAGCTCTGGGTTTGCAGAGCAAAAGAGGGAGAGGGGCGCTGTCAAGCTGAGGCAGCTCTGCGCTTGAACAGCCTGTGTGCGTGTCTCTGGCACGGCCTTTGGTGGCCTGGCTGAGTGAGTGATTTACATGAATTGATCAAAATGAAGCTGTTCCTGAAGAGAAGTTAAATTGGTGACTGTTTTCCCCGGTATAGATACGCTAATTTTGCTCAATTTCATAGTAATACAGGTGATTGGGCCATCCCTACCAAGCTCTGGGGGAGGCTCTGGATTTCACACTGTGGGGGAAAACTTCCCCTGCTGACCACTCGTGCACTGACCAGCTCCTTGAGTTGAGCTGATTTTCACAGACCAGACATGCACACATGTAGGTATCAGTACAGCAGGCCTGCTTCCCATGCTGACCACCTCTGTGTGCAGGCCGGTTGGTTACTGTCCCTTGGCTGGTCAACACACAGAGGTTCTACTGTAGTTTTAGATGATTTCCTCCTCACCCTTTTCTTGAAACGTTTCAAAAAGTACCATTTCAAAATTGTGATGTTTAAAAAACTGTCCCAGTTTAGATCATCAGTATCTTGGTTTCCTCTTATTTTCAGGGAAAGTGTGAGGGTCAGGCCTCTCCTTGCTAAGGAAGGAATCCAGTCCCCAATGGAGTGTCCGTGGTTACACTCAGATTAAGAATACTTAGTAACCCATATTCTACAAAGATTTAAACATTGCTTTTAAGTACCTCAATCATACTTCACGGGTAAACAACATTTATGAAATAGCCAAATTAAGCACTGCACTTAATTGTAAAGATAGGAAATAAGAACTTCCCGGCAGGCTCGTGTTGCTGGGGAGATCAGTGTCATTTCTGAGTTAGAGCAGGTCCTGTGAGACCTGGAGAGGGGTTGATTTTAGGGAAGGCTGGTGACCAGCGAACCACCTGCGTTTCCACGTAGGAGGAGCGCATTTAATGCCTGGTTCACCTTCACCCTTGGGCTAAGGGCAGGACCATTGCCCAAGGCCTCCATCTGCCCTAAAATTTCTCAGAGTCCACTGACCTTCACTGCCATGTGGCCGTGTCCTTTCCTGTAGGTATCACAGAACGAACAGTGACAATCAAGCCATTTTCATTGAGCAGTGGAGAGACCTACGTCCTGCAAGCGTCTGTGGGTATGTTACGCTGCCAGTTGGTTTTGGTGTGGGGAGCCATGCAGACTTTGGTGATATTCCTATTTTTTTCCCCTAGAATTGACAATCACTCTGTCCCCCACCCGCCACGAGCTCTTGCCCCTGTGTCCTGATTCACTTGGCTGCTCATAATTGCCCACTGCGGCACTGCGCAGGGGACAGGAGGAGGTCTGCCGCGTCTGGGAATCTACTCTTTCCTGGGGAGCTAGGCACATGCTTATGTTAGGGGAAAGGTAGAGCCGTTGCGTTGCTTTTTCTTTTTCTTTTTTTTTTTTAAACAAGTGAACAGTTTATTAAGAATTAAACAAAGGTTATGATGTGATAACAGTACAAGCAATACACTCAAGATAGGTATAATAGTACTACTCACACAAAAACTTAAATTTCACCTCAAAAAAAATCACAAGCCAAAAGAGAAAGCAATTTCACTGCTATAAAGTAAGATATTTCATGCAAAGTATTAACTCTGCCTCCTCGAAGCCCAATCTCCCAAC
This sequence comes from Arctocebus calabarensis, assembly GCA_963573935.1. Lineage (NCBI taxonomy): Eukaryota > Metazoa > Chordata > Mammalia > Primates > Lorisidae > Arctocebus > Arctocebus calabarensis. Next base: position 23,187 of record CAUYON010174142.1, on the reverse strand, counting down.
AAACAAAAAACTATCTGGGAATACTGCTATGCTAACATATTAACCACAGTATAATCATTCATGGGAAAACAGTAATTAAGCAATGAATTAAATGAAATAACAAAGTTGAAACTATCATAAACTCATAGACCACAATGATTTTAGAAAACAAGCAATTCCAGAAATCTTATAAACAATAAAAAAAAGAAGAAATATTTCAATATCACGCTACTTGATCTGGATACACCTGATATTGAAATTGGAGAAAATATATTGTTATAAAGAGAAATTACAAACATGTTTCACTTTTTTTTTTTTTTTTTTTTTTTGCAGTTTTTGGCCGGGGCTGGGTTTGAAACCGAGGTGTCTGGCATATGGGTCCAGCACCCTACACACTGAGCCACAGGCGCCACCCACATGTTTCACTTTTAAATGAGGATGCAATATCCTAAACAACATGTTGACAAGTTGAATTAAAAAATTAATGTTTAAGTAATGTACTTTGGTCAAAATTGAATCCAGTTTATATGAAAGTTAGTCACTATTAACTATGAGCCTATGAGGATCGGCCTTACAAACAATCTCTATTGTATATTGTTGTTGTTTTATAATTGACTTCTAAGCATCTTTTTTTCCTGAATTGGCTCTTGTGCAAAAAGTTTGTGTAATATAGATTTAAGTGTAAGTATGTTCTAATAGGGAAACAAAGGTTTGGGGTGTCCACCAGATCATTTGAGGACTATTTTGCTTCTCTGTGGTGCTGGAGATCTAGTAACCTATGAATGAAGCATTCCTTTGGCTAATCAGCTTTTTTCCCATTAGTGTTTGTATATTTAATGAGTAGCCTAAGACAACTCTTATTTTTCCAATGCATAGGAGAAAAGAAAAAAGGTTGGACACCCCTGAGAAATGTTGGAGACAGTGGTTAAGTACCAGCTGCCTTTTCATTAACTCTTCAAAAGTTATCACCAGCACCCCTCTACCACTATCCTGCAGGCTGTCACAGAGCTGCCTGTTTGTAAGGCCGATCCTCATAGGCTCATAGTAAGTAAAAATGTGCCCTAGTGTTTTCGAAAAGTTACCAAAGGAAAACTATCTCTTCTGCCTCTCCTGTCCACATGCATACCTGTGAATTCAAGTTCACCTGTGTCTGTGTGGCTAGCCGGACACCCTTTACGAAGTCTCACACTTGGGTAACACACAGCCCCGAAGGAGGGACAATTGCCTTATTCAGCCCCAAAGTTTCCAGGCGTTATTTCATCAGATAAGAACCTTCAGAGGGTTAACAGTGAGCAATTTGATTTCACCCATCCATCTGCAGGGCTTCTTTTGCACTTTGCGGGGAAGCTTATGGGATAGACCCCTTTGGTACTCAGCCTGAAGACTGAAGAAAGGACTGTCCTGCTCTAATCTAAATTAAATAGGATTGATGTCTTCAAGTGACAGCAGCCCTTTTTGATCCTGATTTTCGAGTGTTTTCCTGTTCTTCAGAGAAAATGGGAAGATAATTAGTAAAGGAAAGTCTTATTATCATAATAATGTCAGGCCTGGGGAGGATGAGGTAGAGGATGTCCATAGCTTTTTAAAAAAAATTAAGAACACTTGTCAAATCGAGTCTGCAGGCTGATGGGAACAGAGTTATCTGTATGCTCATGTGACTCTAAGGAGCTTCAGTTCTGCAGAAGGAGCCTTTGGTGACTCCTTGGGGCTGGTTGCTTTGGACACCGGACGCACACAGGTGAGTGTTAGCACACAAGGGCGTCTGGTGCATTATAAAGCAAGGGGAAGAATATGCCCTCTCAAGGCTTCAGTGTCTAATAATATTTTACAAATCCTTACAGCCTTATCAGCTTCTGCTGCTTAAACATACTTCTCCATCTAAGATGCTCATGCTCTAACCTTGTGAGTACACTCATGGTGGAGATGGGCTGCCCCGTCTCAGCAGTAACTCTAGGACTCGCCTCATGGCCATATATCAGAACATTGTAGAGCTGGAAGGAACTTAACCACACTCTGGTCTAACGAAGAATTTTTACAAATGAGAAAACAAGACCCAAAGAGGTGAAGTGGCTTTCTTAAGGTTTCTAGTTACAGAAAGAGCCAGCTTCAGAACTAGCTGTCTTGATTCTCAGTCCTGGTGCGGGTTCCCTACTCACCAGAGTCCTGGGACGGGAGTGTGTACTGGATCTGTGGCAGATCTTTCAGGAAAATGGAAGTTCCCATTCTCCTTCTCAGCTTCTCGTCACCACTGCTAACTGTCTCTGCCATCCTGCCATGCCCCAAGCCACTTCCAACCAATTTAAGAAGGTCCATTGACTTTAAATCCTACCTTACAAGATCTAGAAGATCCCTAGGCCAAGGAAAAATTCTGGGCAGGAAGAAAACTGCCCATAGACTCAGCATTCCAGGTGGTAAAATTTCATCTCTGTGATGCATTTTAATTGGGGAATACTTTTTGTAACTGGAAAATAGAGAGATATAATTGGTTGGGGTTTTTTTAAAGCCATTTCCTCTTACCTGGTGCCTCCTAGGGATAATTAAGGCACTTAAACGCAAACACACTTTCAGGCAGGTTGGACCTCTAAATGTACTGCAGGAAAAATGCACAGACTTCATAAACATTTCCACCGAGGAGTTAAAGAACTCTTAGAAAGGCATTTTAGCAATTGGGTTTGAGCAGAGTTTCTTGCTGAAAGTTCTGGTGCTCATCAAGGTTTTCTCAGCTTTTATAAATGCACTTGAAATATGGGGATTTTATGTGTTTTCAGACTTTTAAAAAATGCACATATAAAAAACAGGACTTTTCTAATTAGAACCAGAGACCAGACTGTGAAGGAATGGCTATAGAACTCTGTGCAGGGCGTGGGTCAGGCAAACTCCTCCCGGGGTCCTTTACTCCCACCCTCTCTCCCTCTGTTGTGTCATAGAGGAGGCCTAGTGAACAGGTACAGGGGTGTGTAAGAATGAAATCTTGCTAAATGCTGTTAGTCATCCTAAATAAAATACCCCAGATCTAACAATTGCAAATAGGCTGACCAATTGCCAGTTGAGAAGAGTCACGCAGCTTATAAATAATTGTATTCGAAACACTTTTTAAAGGTTATACTTGCCCAGGCCACATTATTGCCCACTGCTGCCCAACCTTCACACCAGGGCTTTCTCGTACCACCTCTTGGCTGTCCCCCGTGGTCCTGCGCTTGTTCCTATCTCAGCCTTTCCTCCTGCCTGGGCTGAACATCCATCCTCTCCCTTGCAATCCCCTGGGCCCAGCCCAGCCCAGCCCCACTCAGTGCTTTCCAGTCATTTCCCCCATTAAGCGCTTTCTTGGATAATCCTGCTCACATTCATGGTCTTAACTCCCCACTTACAGCTGCTGGCTGCTATTGTTTCTTCACCCATTTTTCTCTCTCTCCTCTCCCTATGACATCATTTCTTCCTTTACAGGAACTATCTAATTCTATTAGGTTTCCTTCATGCACATGCTAGGAATCCCATTTATAACACTTATTATACTTTTGCAGTAGCTTTCCCAGTGGAAGGAAAGTTGTTTGAAAGTGTGTCTCCAAGGCTCACCATTGTGCCCTCCACATGCACCTTACTGCCTGGCACACAGTAGGAACTCAAGGAATATAAAGAAGGACATGAATGAATGAAAGAGGTCAGAGTTTTCTCACTAGCCAAAGTCAGAAAATTCACTATTCAGTTCCAGTAAGTACTCACTTAACATTGTCAATAAGTTCTTGGAAACCAAAGCTCCAACCAAGAACCAAAGTTCTTGGGGTTCTTTGGAAACCCCAAAATAATATGGGGTTCAGACAATTAAGTTCATGACCTTGCCACCATGTGCTTACATTGGCAGCGCTGTACATACAACTCAATTTAGATTTCATTACCTTGGTGTGTCAGGGTCTCACAGCTGTGTTTGTGTCAAAGTGTGGTGGTGTCTTGTTGAGTGGCATTCATTATTGCTCTGTGTTTCTGTGTGCTGTCGTGAGAATGTTGGAGCTTGAATGAGAGCAACAAATAAACCTTAAATTTCTTGTTAAACTTGCCAAGAGTAAAAGTGAAATCAGCAACATGTTAGTCCAAGTTTAAGGGGATAATGCTATGAAGAAAATAGCAGTGCACAAATGCTTTTCTGAGGGAAAGAGATCATCACTGATGAAGAAAGCTCAGGGCAGCCAGTAATGAGCTGAAATGATGAAAACATTACATAAAAATTCTTTGAATGATGCATCAAAATCATTGGCTGACTGTGAGAAGTCAGACCAAGCAAACATCAATAGAGAAAGAGTTAGGAAAATCTTAACTGAAAATCTTGGCGTGAGAAGAGTGTGGCTCTTGCATCATGACAATGCACCAGCTCACACAGCACTGTCTGTGAGGGAGTTTTTAGACAGTAAACAAATAATTGTATTAGAGCACCCTCCCTACTCACTTGATCTGGCCCCCAGTGACTTTTTATTTGTCTGGAAATAAAAGAAATATTGAAAGGAAGACATTTTGATGACTTTCAGGACATTAGGGTAACACGATAAAAGCTCTGGTGGCCATTTCACAAAAAGCATTTTTAAATTGCTTGAAAGGTGGTAGGCACTGGCATTGGTGCGTAGCTTCCCAAGGGGAGTACTTTGAGGGATTTGATATTGATATTTAGCAATGAGGTATGTAGCACTTTTTCTAAGATGAGTTCACAAACTTAATTGTCACACTTTGTATAACAAAACCAGTTTTACCACAGGCTAAATGATGTAAATAAGGGCTATGTTTCTATCTCCTATGTTTAGAATAGCTCCAAACTTCTAAGTAAAGATCCCCAAAACTTCTGATATTAAATGTTGAGATACATGTGAGCTATGCATACATTTAAGAATGATTAATAAAAATAAGCAAAATAATTATTTACCCACATAATCCAGTTTAGGGATACAGGTGACTGGAACCTGTCCGCAGCTCAGAGCACAAGGCAGGAAACAGCCCTGGTCAGGGTGCCATCCCATCAAAAGGTACATCCACCACACTCACTCAGACTGGGACCATGTGAACTTACCATTCACCTAGTACACACCTTTGGGATGGCAAACCTAAGTACCTGGAGAAAACCTATGTACCGGAGAAGATCTAAGTACCGAGAAAGAACCTATGCAGACGTGGGGGTGTTGTGCCAACTCCATACAGTGGCCCTAGCCAAGGAGGAATTTTTTTCCTCATTAACCTTATAACGAAGTGGCTTTGAACGAAATGACATTATTTAAGACCTGCTGTAATTCAAACAAAGCTTCTCTCTTGCATAGGGAGGTCAATACTGTTCTCATCTACATGTGTCAAAATTTGTCTTGTGTGGATTTCAGTTTGGTTGTAATGACTAGGTCAGCACCAAGCCTTAGAGCTAAAAGCCTTTGTAGAGGGGGGACAACTCGGAGGTGACCAGGACAGACACTGGGCAGAACACAGAATTAGGGCTGTATATATGAAGCGAAGAGTGCCGGCAGAGGAAGTGTGGGTGGAAGGACATTCTTGCAGTGGTCTGAAGGCCGAGTCTTCCCAGGTTTAAAAGTGCTAAAAACCCTCCAAGCTGCAGTCAACCTACTCCCCAGCACCCTTCTCAGCTGACCACTTTCCCTGTACATTTTTTGCATAAATGAGTGACTGGCTTGCAAAGAGCTTTCCTTTTCCCCACTGTTGGGTGCCTCTCCCCTCACACTGTTTGAAAGAGCTGTGACTAGCAGGATGGGGGTCTCTCTCCTGACCTCATCCTAGGTGCTTTTATACTACTTGCTTTCCGCACTAGAGTGGCCAGTTGGATCTCCATCTGGAAACCTCCATACTCTCTGGGATGGTGTCTCAATTTCCCTTTTAAAACCTTTTCAAGGAGGGAACGGGGTGGGGTGAGTGACGGTGTGTGACACACCTTTTGGGGGCAGGACTCAATTATAAGAGGGACTTTACCTAACAAATGCAGTCAGTGTAACCTGGTTCTTTGTACCCTCAATGAGTCCCCAACAACAAAGAAAAAAGAAAGAAAGAAATGAAAAACAAAGAAATAAATAAATAAACCTTTTCAAAAAGAAGAACCAGGCCAAACATGCAATGGTCAGAAAAATCACAAATGATTTGCCTCTTTCAGCTAGCTCAGAGCTGACCCTGAGCTAAAATATCATTCACCTTGGTGTCCCCCAAATCCCTTCTGTTGTCTGGTGTAAGAAAGTGATGTAAATACTGGGGAGTAATTATTCTGGGCCAGGGGAGCAGGCTAAGTAGCCCTCTGGGAATTTCCCAGTTATGGCACTAACAGCCGGCCCCGTGTGCCAGTTAGTCCTAAAACGTCTCCAGAGGGAGCTGGTGGCTGATGCCCCCGGGGAGGGGGGGGAACATGCAGAGTCAGAGAATGTTGGCACTGGGTAGAACTGCTAAGGACAACCTCCTCCGGGGCAGCAGAGGATGATAAAGCCCAGAGAGATCTGTGTCTGAATAAAGGTCACGGCCGGTCAGTGGCAGAACAGGGACAAGAGCTCTAGTTCCTTAAGTCTCAATCTCGGCTTTTTCTACCAAATGCAATTTGTGTCAGGTAACTGCATAAAGTCCAGGAAATCCCCACACAACACAGATCCTCTTCCAACAGCCTCTCAAAACATGAGGCTTCAGGGGTTTTCATTCCTTCTCCTAAATAACAAGAAAACCAAGAGGTTGAATGAACAACCTTGTGAAGCCCAGAGAGAGAAGTTACAAATGGAAGGGAAATCCAGGTAGGGAAAGACTGCTCTAAACTAAGTTGGGCTCCAAATGGAATAAGAGCTGTGACTAGCAGGATGGGGGTCTCCAAGTGGAATAAGTTTCCAATTATTTTTATTTTTTCCCTCGGCTGATTTTTCTCACTGATTTCGGTGTTGTAGTTTGCTTGGTTAACTGTACTTTTGTAGGATACCCCAAATTGTTTATGAAGCAAAGTTGAGTGGGCAAATATGAAATTAAAAACATCTGTGGACAGAGAGTAAGAAGAATTGCTGAGTAGGAATATAGTCCCTATCTGCTTGGAATCTGGGCATAGGCAGTATAGACAACACCCTTGGAGTCAAAGTTTGATGCTGGGAACTTTGGTTTACTGTTCCCATTTTCTTGCCATTTGTCTGGCATTGGGTCTCCTACATTTTCCAGGCCAGTTAAACTGCTGCGTGTGTGTGTACGTATGCGCACTTAATATAGGCTTTAAAAATGTGGAACTGGTTTAAGAGTTGACAACAAGTAAATGAATGAAATGGAATGGTAATCTCAGAAAGAGAGAGTGCAGGAACACATACAGTGAATCAGAGAGCAGTCTAAGAACACAGTCCTAAGACAAGTCAATGGGGAAGGACAGATTGCTTAGCCATAGTGTCAAGAACTCTAAGTTACTACATTACAAAAGCAAAACAAGATCTATACTTTGTATCAATATAAAGGAAAACTCCAGTTGGATCAAAACCCTAAATGTAGAGGTATCACCAAACAGCCAGTGTAATAAAATGTAGAAGCATATTTTCATGACTCAGAAGGGGGAATAGCATTCTAAAAAGACCCAAAACTCTCAACCATATTGGACAGAGATGGATAACACTGGGGGAAGAATTAACATCCTCAAGAAAATATTTTCAATGACTTAACTGACCAAAGGTTTATGTGGAGAGTATATAAGGGTTCTTGCAAATCAATGAGCCACAGTCTGAGTACAGTGGCTCACACCTAATCCTAACAGTCTGGGAGGCTGAGGCAGGAGGATAATTTGAGTTCAGGAGTTAAGAGACCAGTCTGAGCAAGAGTACCACCCGGTCTCTACCAAAAATAGAAAAAAAATAGCCTGTAGTGCCAGCTACTCAGGAGGCTGAGGCAGGAGGATTGCTTGAGCCCACGAGTTGGGTAAATGCCATTTCATTCTAGCCAGGGTGAAAGAGAAGGAAGGAATGAAGGAAGGCAGGCAGGAAAGAAGGAGGAAAGAGGGAGGGAAGGAAAATTCAAAACAAAAATGAGTGAGGGATAAAAAGGCAAGTCACAGAAGAAATTCAAGTGGCTAATGCATATGTGAAGACGTGACAAGATGAATAGTAAGCAGAAAAACACATATTGAAGCAGCAATGATATACTGCTTTATTCCCATCAAATGCATAAAATTATAGAAATTTGGTAATGTCAGGGTTTTTTCTCATGGGGCACAGGTGTGAGGAAACAAACTCCTCTCTGGTGAGAATGTAGAGTGGCCATTCTGGAGAGCAAGGTGGCTAGGTCGAGTCAACTAATGTGCACAAATCTTTGTGCAGTAACACGGCCCCTGAGAAATTCTCACGATGGTCCAGAAAAGCACCTGTACGCAGTACGCATGTATATCCTGGCATCTTTGTTCTTTTGGCAGGGGAACTCAGGGCAAACTAAGCATCCATAATCAGAAAAACTGAGAAGCAAAATATGATGAAACATGGAATATGATATATTGTTAGAAGCAATAGACCAGATACACACACAAATCTTAAAACATGATGGGTGGAAAAAAGAAAAAGCACAATTTTTTCATAGCACAGTATAATTTATATAAAGTAAAAATAGAGCAAAACATAGCAGATGATTTGTAAGGACACCCACAATTTCAAAGATAAATTTCAAATACACTCAGTGTGTAGCGTAATTTGAGGATTGGTATGGGGTTAGTTATTTAGGATTCCACGGAATATATTTAAAAGTAAAACAAGAGTGGATCCCAGCATGAATGATGATGGTAATCTACTATGGAATAAAGCTGATGGTTCAATAAGCCCTCTGTGTCTGAGATCTAACAAAATATATAACATAAAATAATACAAAATAAAATAAAACCCAGGAAGGATCTTAAATGTTCTCTCTAATTTTAAGAACTGCAGAACAAATAAATATTTGATGTGATGTTTATTGAATGCCTCCTTTTTTCTATCTGGTTATTTGCTTCCTTATTAGTAAAAACTTGAAAAAAATTCTAATTTGGGAGGCATGACTTCTGGTCATCTTCCAGTATTGTTTGCTCCTTCTTCTGTAGCAAAAGCAGCCTTTATTATAGCTAGACATGTGGCTATCTGGAATTCTGGAATAAAGATGACATTTTAAAGATCCCATTGTAGGTGGCTGTGTCAACAGGACTAGGGTCTGCTCAATGGGGTGTGAGGAGAAATGATATGGCTTACTCTGAAACTTGCACTTTCTGGGACAGAGGGGCATGGACTTTTCTCCCTCTCCCTCCTTTCTGTCAGGCATGTTAGGTAACCGCCTGGGAGTAGGTGGTTCATTCTGCCAGCTGGCAAGAATCTGATACCTTATTAAATGGAAGCTAAAACACACACAAAAAACTTGCCATGTATCATATTGAACTACATGAAACTGATAGTTTAATGAGTGAAAAATGACCAAGTATCAGAATTTCATACAGCTCAATCTAATATGCTGATTACTTTGCAGTTAATATTAAAATATTCCATTTCCTCCCTACCTGTGAGAAAAAAGACTGCTAGCCTGAGAGTTTCTTGAGAGTATGAACTTTCTCTTCTTCCTTTTTAAGGGTTGTTCTAAAACTTTTGTTAACAAGTAGTAGGTGCATAAACCATAACACCCTGGGAGGGCTGTTTGGAGACACCCAGTTTGTTCCCCTCAGAGGCAGTTTCTGAAACAGGATTCAAGTGCAGGTGGTTATTTGAGAGGCTGTCCCAGGGAAATGCTATCAGGGTATGGGGAAGTCACCGCTGAAGGCAAGTCAACCAATAAAGAGCATGCTACTTGGCAAGTTTTGGCCAAGGGCGCAGGATCCTGCCCACCCTGGGGAGCTCTGAGGGGCAGCGTGAAGCACCTCCCATCTGTTCCTCCTGAGGGGCGAGTGAGCTGGAGCTCACCTCTGCAGGATGCCGGCGTGGGGGGGCCTCAGTTCTTCAGTGAGTCCGGCTTGCCCTGGGACAGATGTGCTCCAGCCATCAGAGCTTTGGGCAAAAAGGTTCCAATCTGGCAGTTCCAAACATTACAACCGTAAAGGCCAAAAAAGATATTGAGTCTGGATGCTGCAGGTGAACTGATGGTTTTGCTAAGACCTGGCAAGTCATAGGCACTTAATACATTTTTTTGATAATTTTTTTTGAACCTCAATGAATCCCCAACAATAAAAAAAAAATAAATAAAATTTTTTAATAAATAAACAAATAAATGACCTGGAAGGGCCAACCGGAAAAAAAAAAAAAGGTTGCTTTCAAATTCCCACTATCGTTTAAAAACAAAACAAAACAAAAATCCACAAAAAACCCTGTATCCTAATACATATGCCTTGTGGAACTATATGGAAATTTCTCTGGGATATACTCACGGGAGCAGAATTGATCAGCTCTCTCCCTTTTCTAAGTCCCAGGATAGAGGGATCCTGGCACACACTAGTTCCTTAACTCTGTTCAAAGGTAAGCCTCCCCCTCTGCATCAGAAATGGTACGAACATACCTGACAGCATAAAAAAATACCATAAATACAGTGACATTCAGTTCACACAACGCAAAACCAAAGCTCACAGATGGATAAAAATGAGTGGTAAACTCTGCCGAGACAGAGCCGTGACAGCCTTTGCACAGGGAACTTGGTTCCAAGGTACCAGAGTTGTAATTCCTGTTTGGGCGCTAATTCTCCTCCCCCTCCCCCCCCCCACCTTAGGCAGGTCGGTTCACTCCTGTCAGCAAAGTAAAGTGACTATAAAGGCCTCTCCTCAAGGCTAATAAGAAATAGAGTTTGTAAAGCACTTTGAAATGAAAGCTCCTATTACAGTTTGCAAGGTGGGGGGGGGGTGGGGAACTCAGAAACAGAGGCTATAAGTTTATCAGGGACAAGAAAAGGTCAGCATCTCCCAGCCTGCACCCTAATCCAATTAAACCCTGAACAACCCTTGCCACTGGCCAAATTCAGATTTCTGTCTCTTCCTATAATGTCTAGAATTTACAACTGGATACGAAGGAGTCTGTTTCTTTCTGAGAAGAAATTGAAATGCAGTAGCCCTCTGAGTCTCTCTGTGTGTACATGTGTGTGCAAGTTGTAATATATGTCAGCATCTGTCACTTTTTAAAAAATAGCTGAATTTGGCTTTCACTTTAAACTCATTCAGGGCAGAGGACAGCATTGTGTTGACCATGATCATAATAACCACTAATAAAACATAATGGTGATTGCAACTCTGTGTATAATCCTCTTGCCAGAGGCATCAGTCTCTTTGAACTTAAGTGAGAGTCCAGTGCTTCCTGGAAAATGTGCATTTGTGTTTTTCTTGTTATGCAATTCTTCAGCCTTGCCTCATTACTTTGTTTTGTCTGCTCCAGAACATTTAATGGATTACTTGAGACTTCTCCTTTTTGGTTTTGCTTTTCTTTTGAGTTTTAACTATTAAATTCTGGGATTTTTTAGCACTCTGGTGATTATTCTTTGCAGGACAGACCTCGAAGGCTTCCTTCTCCGGGTGAAAACTGTATCTCCTTTTCACCTTTGCCCATAGAGAGCCTTGCTGAAGCTATGCTCTGAGAGCAGAAATTTAAGTCATGTGTAATCTATTCCGAGGGACATATTCCATGACTTACCAGTGGAATGGTTTGCCTTTTTTTTTTTTTTTTTTTTTTTTTGCAGTTTTTGGCTGGAGCTGGGTTTGAACCCACCACCTCCAGTATATGGGGCCAGCACCCTACTCCTTTGAACCACAGGCACCACCCAATGATTTGCCTTTTTTCCAGGAATAAAACTGAACCTTAAGGTATTCTGGCTTTATTTAAATTATTTGCAAGGGGAGACTTTTCTTTCTTTCTTTCTTTCTTTCTTTCTTTCTTTCTTTCTTTCTTTCTTTCTTTCTTTCTTTTTTTCCATTAAATCATAGCTGTGTACATTGATGCAATTATGGGGTACAATGTGCTGGTTTTATATACAATTTGAAATACTTTCATGAAACTGGTTAACAGTCTTCACCGTATTTTCTTTCTTTTTTTTTTCCTCCAAATTTGCTTTATGTAATTGGGTAGATATAAATTAATAAACAAAAATTTAAGCAAGTTACGTGTAACAATTTAACAGAACTTAATAATCTAATTTATTTCAAATTCATCTTGAAGTCTTTCCATCATGGGGTTCATAAGGAAATTAACCAACGTACAGATTCTACAGTTGAATGTCAAATCTTTACAAAGCACTATGGCATACTAAATTCCTCTATAATGCAATTCTGATGAACTCTCACGATACTTAAATTTTGCATGTAGAAAAGGGTTAGTCAAATATCTAACTCAATATAAAATAAAGAGAAGAAACACTTCTGATTTCTTTGTTGGGATGAGACTGCTTCTCCTTTTGCTAATGATTTTTAGCTATAATATTACTGAGCTGAACAAGTCACCTTTGCATACATAAGGAGAAATAAACATATGCTAAATGGATAAAACATTACTACTACATCTTTACTAAATCATCTCTACTTCTAAACACTTCCGAAGCTTAGAGATTTAAAGTATTCTTACAGTAACTGCAAGAAAAAAAAAGACAAAGGAGAAATTCCTTCTTTTTTGAGATCACAACTATGCAGTCATGTGGTTATACAAATTCTGCATTTGTGTGCAAAACATGAAACACATTTATCTTTATTCTCACTGCTTAGTCTTGTCGGTAAGCTAGGAGGACTTAATAGATACCTTTCTAAGAAACAGAGACTGAGATGTGTTTTCTATAACTTCAATGACCTTAGCACTGCAGTAACGAGAGATGCAATATCCTTTGGCTATGGTCAAGACAAGAGGGAAGGAAGTCACAGGAAAGATAAAAAACCAAAATTGTTACAACCGAGAAGCTACTTCCTTAAGTTTCACCTTGGTGCCACGTTCATTTTTTACATAAACATGGTGGCATAATTCAAGCTTGATAAATCAGGATTCTTAATATTTAAAATTTACCTTGACTTTCAATTATCACCATATTAACAACCAAAATAATTAAACACATATAGGAAAGGGTAATCTTTAAATTCCACTTTACTAGAATTTATTTCTTGACACATTAACTCATTTTTTATAGAAAAGGGATAGTGCATCTCAGTTTGCTTACAAGCTAGGAGATCACTTTCAATTCTGCATATCCTAACTGCAAACAGAACATAGCACTTATACAGGTTATAAATAAACTGGTTTTCAAGCATAGAGCCAGCCCCAACAATAATAATAATACACTATTTAAAAAGGCCTTAGGCAATGAATTCCATTTTCCAATGGAAAAAAAGAACTGTGCAAACAAGCTTAAAACTACTTTTTTTGTGCCAGTGTTATAAGATGTATCTTTTAATAAAACCTTGACCCAAATGCCAGCAACTTCAGAAAAGAATTTGGGTGGGTGTGGGAGGGGGAAGTTATTTCATTTAGGAAAAATAACCACTATCTTTTCCTAATCTTCGACACACACAATTTAGACATACACAGCGGCTGTAACACTTTACATAATTCTTAGAGCAATAACAAGATCTAAATACAATTATATTTTTAAACACTGGGTCAAGGCTTTACATAAAAATACCATCCTGCTTTTCCCACTAAGTTTCTAAAATATCACATACTTTCCCCCAACATCTGCAGCCACCCAGGAATTTTTAGGAAACTTTTGTGCATGATCTTAATTCCTAATCCCTGGCTCTTTGGGCTCAATGACAAAAGATCAAAACGACCCCAAAATGATGGTTCACTTGAAGTCAGATGAGAGACCCCCGCTCAATTAGTCTCATAGGATGAAAGCAGTGCTGCATCAACTGGCTCCGTGCAGGAGGGGACCGTGAAGGATCTCATCAACCAGTCATCTATACAGTCCAGGTGATAGATGTATGCACGGCAGAAATGGAATTGGGTCCCCATCAACAAAGTCCATCATACAGATCACACACTCCTGGATCTTCTTTTCTGATCCATCTCTTCCAGGGTCATAAACTCCCTTAGGCAGACGTTGGATAAGGCCTATTCTTTGAGCTATCCTAATTTGTTCCTCTTCAGTCAGCTGGGTTGCTAGGCGAGTCTGACTAGGTGTTGGATGATAGACTGGAACTGGCATTTGCTCCTGATATGGCGGTGGCGGCTTCTGATCCAGCTCTGTCCCCTCGCCGAAGCTAGCCGAGTGGAGCTGAGACTCGTGAAGCAGGGAGATGTCATCCGAGGTAGAGTATTTAAGGCAGTTTCCCATCTTCTGGGGCTGGAGTGTAAGATCTGTGCACTGTTCTGTTTGCTCCATTTTCTTACTTATTGTGTTAAGACATTTATATTCTTTTTTTTTTTTTTTTTTTGAGACAGAGCTTCAAGCTGTCACCCCGGGTAGAGTGCTGTGGCATTACAGCTCATAGCAACCTCCAATTCCCGGGCTCAAGCGAGTCTCCTGCCTCCGCCTCCCACGTAGCTGGGACCAACAACACCAACAACACCCGCAACAACACCTGGCCATTTTTTGGTTGCAACTGTCATTGTTGTTTGGCAGGCCCGGGCTGGATTCAAACCCGCTGTATGTGGCTGGTGCCCTAGCCCGTTGAGCCACAGGCGCCGAGCCTATATTCTACACTTAGTAGATTTGACACGTATCCTTGTAAAATGCACTATAGGTGTGGTCCCACCAATTATCCTCCCTCCACCCATCCACCCCCCTCCTCTTTCCCCTTCATCTTGGACTGTAGTTGGGTTATAGTTTTCATATGCAAGTGTGGGTGTTTATAAATTGGTTTCATAGTAGGGCTGAGTACATTGGATACTTTTTCTTCCATTCTTGAGATACTTTGCTAAGAAGAATATGTTCCAGCTCCATCCATGTAAACATAAAAGAGTAAAGTCTCCATCTTTTTTTAAGGCTGCATAATATTCCATGGTGTACATATGCCACAATATATTAATCCATTCATGGTTCGATGGACACTTGGGCTTCTTCCATGACTTAACAATTATGAATTGGGCTGCAAAATTTTTTTCTTTTTTTTTATTTACATATGTTTATTAGGTTTCCACTTTTTTGCCTTCACAGAATTAAAAAGGCTTAAAATGTAATAACCATAACAATGTTTAAGATAAGGACTAGAAACAAAAACCTCAGAAAGAATGAGTGAAAATAAATACATTCAGAAAAGAAAACAGATGATTACTGCATCAAAATATTGAGCAATATTAATAATAATAATGCAAAGAAAGTAAGATTCACGTTGTCAAATAAGAGTATGTCTATTATAGAATGCTTTAACTCTGAGGCTCAGTATGAAGTCATCAGTTAACATCTTATTTTTTTTTCCAAAGTCACAAAAAAAATAGACAATTAATATTATATAAATAAAAGTAAGATAGTTTCAAAAACCAGATCATGCCAAATCTTATAGATAATAGAAAAAGAAGAAATATTTCAAAATCATTTTACTTGATCTGGATACACCTGATATTGAAATTGGAGAAAATATATTGTTATAAAGGGAAATTACAAACATATTTCACTTATAAATAAGGATACAATATCCTAATGGGCTGCAAAATGTTTTAATAGAAAAATGAAATCATTGTTCCCCTGTATCTTTTCTCCTTTACGTTCTTCTGTATTTGAAGTCAGATTGAAGTGATTTCCAACAAGAAGTTTTTAAAAAGAAGCAGTTAAATGCATAGAAAGTAATTTCAGAGAGATGTACCCAGAAACAAAGCCATTTATCAAAGAGACAAAGATAATACAATCAGTTTTACTAGAGCAATGCTTCTCTGTTCCACCTTTAAACATCACTCAAGCCTGGTCTGCTACAACTGTAAGCAGGATGGGAATCCCCCCAAGAGACACCTATAAAGTAGCCAGAGTCTGTTTGGACTCATTGATATCAGTCATTAAATACTTTTAGTATTACTACCAATGCCTTTATAGTCTCTTTGAGAGTGGTGAGGTTTCACACAAAACAGAGAACCTTTCAGTCCCTGGAAGCTGAGTTGGAACCCCAACTACAGTGGGAACTTGAGCTTGTTTCCTGTCTTCCTCTTTCCTTTTTACCCACAATGATACACAGCATCACAGGTAGCTCAGACAAAATGAACTAACTACTCTAGAAGTTAGCTCCACCAGCCTTTCCTGCTCATCAAAGGCAACCAACCAGTAAGCCTCAGTCCTTAGGGGACTGCATCTCCAGAGGCCTACCTTCAAGTCAAACTTTGTTAACCACCTCAGTGCTGCAATCTGCAAGGCTTTGCTTCTCCCTTATAAAATATGCAGTGTCATTAGTGAGGAGATAATGTAACTCCCTCTTATGTCTGTTGAGGTATCAGTTTTTAACCAGGCATCCGGTTCGTCTTTATATCTTTGCCTTTTCAAGTCTGATAAGAATTGTTCATCAATTATGTACACCTCCCTCCAAGCGAGGATCCCTTTGTCTCTAAGCCCAGAGAAAAATTTTCTATCTGTGATGGGCCTGGCTCTCTGTGATCTCAGGTTAGTTTCTTCCATATTATTAAAGAGAATTTTAAAAGTTGAATTTCACAGCCATTCTGGTATTTTCTGTGATGTTCACATATTGCATTTGTTTCAAAAAGCCCCTATATTTTTAGATCTAAAAACTTAGATGGGTGGAATAGCTGCCTTTGAGTTTTGATGGAGATTCCTATTAAAGGAAACCAGAATTTTAATCTGTTGTTCCAGGAAGTAAAAGAGGTCTACAGGAACAAATTTCTTCTCAAAAATAAGGAGGAGTTTTCCTTATTAGTTTGAGCTGCTGAAAAATGGAATCATTTGCTTTGGGGACAGTTAGTGGCACAATACCATAACAGTATTTCAAGAGATTGGGACCACTCATGAGAAAGTAAAATGAAGGGCTCGACACTGAGGGACTCAAAAGCCAGGGGGTGGGGGGAAGGCATGGCTCACAACCTTGAGGAGTTGGGTTGAGCCATCATTAAGTGGTACACTCTCTGAAAGGCACTGTACACAAAATAATCTTTTCCTTCCTTTGCTCAAGTCTTTATTAAGAGACTTTGATAGAGTTTTATAGTTTATGATTTCATTTTTATAAGTACCAGGGCTTTTGATTGGTTTGCTTTTCACTTTCAGAAATGAAAAAGTTACAGTGAAATAAAAGCAATAACTTCAATTTCCATATTCCCATAATTTAGAATTAACAAGTGTTAACTTCTTGCCATATCTACTTCTTGTAAATTTCTAGAAAGAATAAAAGAAAGAAAGGAGGAAGGGAAGGAGGCAGAGAGGTTAGCTAATGCCCCCAACTACTGACCCTTACCCATCACTCACCACATATCCCCAGACACTAAAATGGTCATGTGTCATTCCATTGCTTAAAATACCTATATTTTCTAGATACATATGTAGCCATTAAAACACACACAGAGAGTATGATTTTGTTTTTAAAATATACAAGTACATTATCTCTATGTATCCTATCAATTTGATTTTTGCTTTTTATATATTCCACTTTGTTTTTTTTAAATTTATTAATGCTGGTATATACTTTATTTAAATTTTTTAATTGTTGTGCAGTATTTAGCCATAGGAAAATATCACATTTTATTTTATTTTTTTTCCCACATTGAAGGATGTTTCCATTATGTCTTTTCCTTCCCTCCCTCCCTCCCTCCATTCCTTCCTTCCTTCTTTCCTTCCCTGTTATAAACAATACTATAACAGACACCATTGTTCCTTAAGGAAATATGTGAAGGTTATCCAATCTATATCCAAAAGAATAATTTCTAAAACACAGGGTAGGCATATTTTCCATTTTCCTAGATGCCATCCAATTTCTCTCAAGACATCTCTTGTAAAGATGTCTTTACAAATTTACGTTTTCAGTAACAATTTAAGAGAGTACCACTGCCCCTACAACCTTGCCAACATTTGGGTGGCTTGACTACTCAATTTTACCAGCACTGGTGCGGAAGTGGTCTCTCTCTGTTCTTTTTCTTTGCCTCTCCTGAGTTTGAGTATCTTCTTGTTTGTTGGCCTGTTTTTCCTTCTGACAATGAATTCATTTTTTCTACCTTTATTTTTCTTATTATGTGTTTTGTATAACAATTCCTAATCTATTGATTATGTTTTACAGTCTTTTTTTTTAATCTTTTGTCAAAAGAAGTCTTTATGTTATCTGCACAGAATTTCAAAATTTGAAGCGTGAGTTGAATACATCTATCTTTTTCTTCATTGTTTGGGCCTGTAGGTTCTTCTGTTTTTCAGTTTCCTCTACTCTAAGATCATGTAGATACAGTCATTTATTTTCTTTAATAGTCTTTCACACTTAGATCTACTGGTGTGTGTGTAAGGTTTATGGTATGAGGTAGGGATCTAACTGCATTCATGCAGCTTCTCCCTGACCCCCCAAACCTGTATAATTTTTTTTTATTGTTGGGGATTCATTGAGCATACAAGAAATCAGGTTACACTGATTGCATTTGTCAGGTAAATATCCCCATACAATCATGTCTTGCCCCCAAAAGGTGTGGCACACACCAAGACCCCACCCCCTTACTCCTTCCCTCTCTCTGCTTTTCTTTTCCCCACCCCCTTCCTTCTTTCTCTGTCTTCTCTCCCCTTCCCCCACCCCCACCATGTCATTAATTGTCATTAATTGTCCTATCAAAATTGAGTAGAGATTCATGCTTCTCCATTCTTGTGATGCTTTACTAAGATGATGAGTTCCACTTTCATCCACGTTAATACAAAGGGTGTAAAGTCTCCATTTTTTCTCTTTTATCAGTTTTTGGCAGAGGCTGGGTTTGAACCCACTACCTCCAGTATATGGGGCTGGTGCCTAACTCCTTTGAGCCACTGGCACCACCCAAGCCTCTATTTTTTTTAATGGCTGAATAGTATTCCATATTGTACATATACCACAGCTTGTTAATTCATTCCTGGGTTGGTGGGCATTTAGGCTATTTCCACATTTTGGTGATTGTAAATTGAACTGCAATAAACAATCTCATGCAAGTGTCCTTATGATAAAAGGATTTTTTTCCTTCTGGGTAGATGCCCAGTAATGGGATTGCAGGATCAAATAGGAGGTCTAGCCTGCATTCTTTGAGGGCTCTCCATACTTCCTTCCAGACAGGTTGTATTAGTTTCCAGGCCCACCAGCAGTGTAAAAGTGTTCTCTTCTCTCCACATCCATACCAACATCTGTAGTTTTGAGATTTTGTGATGTGAGCCATTCTCACTAGTGTTAATTGGTATCTCAGGGTGGTTTTGATTTGCATTTCTCTAATAATTAAAGATGATAAGCATTTTTTCATATGTTTATTAGCCATTTATCTGTCTTCTTTAGAGAAGTTTCTATTCATGTCTCTTGCCCATTGATATATGGGATTGTTGGCTTTTATCATGTGGATTAATTTGAGTTCTCTATAGATCCTAGTTACCAAGCTTTTGTCTGATTCAAAATATGCAAATATCTTTTCCCATTGTGTAGTCAATTTTCTTTGGTTGTTAAGTTTAATTAAGTCCCATTTGTTTATGTTTGTTGTTGCTGCAATTGCCACAGCAATCTTCTTCATAAAGTCTTTCCCCAGGCCTATATCTTCTAGTGTTTTTCCTATGCTTTTTTGAAGATTTTTATTATTTCATTCCTTAAATTTAAGTCCTTAAATTTAAAGAAAAGATAAATTTAAATTTAAAGAAATTTAAAGGGAAAAGATATTTGCATATTTAAATCCTTTATCCATCTTGAATCAATTTTTGTGAGTGGAGAAAGGTGTGGGTCCAGTTTCAGTCTTTTACATGTGGATATCCAGTTTCCCCAGAACCATTTATTGAATAGGGAGTATTTCCCCCAAGGCATGTTCTTGTCTGGTTTATCAAAGATTAGGTGGTTGTAAGTTGTTAGTTTCATTTCCTGGTTTTCTATTCGATTCCAAATGTCTGTGTCTCTATTTTTGTGCCAGGACCATGCTGTCTTGACCACTATGGCTTTCTAATAAAGCCTAAAATCTGGTATGGTGATGCCCCTGGCTTTGTTTTTATTACTGAGAACTGCCTTAGCTATATGAGATTTTTTTCTGGTTCCATACAAAACACAGAATTATTTTTTCCAAATCTTGAAAGTATGATGTTGGTGTCTTAATAGGGATGGCAATGAATAGGTGGATTGTTTTGGGAAGTATAGACATTTTTACAATGTTGATTCTTCCCAGTCATGAGCATGGTATGTTCTTCCATTTGTTAATATCTTATGCTATTTCCTTTCTTAGGATTTCATAATTTTCTTTATAGAGGTCCTTCACCTCCTTTGTTAGGTATATTCCTAGGTATTTCATTTTCTTTGAAGCTAAGGGAGTTGTTTCCTTAATTAGCCTCTCATCTTGACAGTTATTGGCATATACAAAGGCTACTGACTTGTGGATATTGATTTTATATCCTGAGACATTACTGTATATTTTTATGACTTCCAGGAGTATTGTGGTTGAGTTTTTGGGGTTCTCTAAGATCATGTCATCAGCAAAGAGGGAGAGTTTGACCTCTTCTGCTCCCATTTGGATGCCCTTTATTTCCTTGTCTTGCCTAATTGTATTGGCTAGAACTTTCAGCATTATGTTGAATAGTAATGGTGACAGAAGACAATCTTGTCTAGTTCCAGTTCTAAGAGGAAAAGCTTTCAGTTTTAATCCATTTGGTAAAATATTAGCTATGGGTTTGTCATAGATAGCTTTGATCAGTTTCAGAAATGTGCCATGTATGCCTATACTCTTCAGTGTTCTAATTAGAAAAGGATGCTGGATTTTATCAAATGCTTTTTCTGCATCTATGGAGAGGATCATATTGTCTTTGTTTTTGCTTCTGTCAATACAGTGGATAATGTTTACGGACTTGCGAATGTTAAACCAGCTTTGCATCCCTGGAATGAAACCTACTTGATCATGATGTATGACTTTTTAAATGATAAACGGTAATTTATTGGCTAGGATTTTGTTGAGAATTTTTGTATCTATATTCATGAGTGAAACTGGTTTGAAATTCTTCTTTTAGTTGGGTCTGTTCCTGGTTTTGGTATCGGTGACATTTGCTTCATAGAATGTGTTGGGGGAAGATTCCTCATACTCAATTTTTTGGAATAATTTCTGCAGTATGAGAATAAGCTCTTCCTTGGAGGTTTGATAGAATTCTGTGAAGCCATCCAGTTCAGGGCATATTTTTGTTGGAAGATTTTTTTTTATCATGTTTTTAATCTTGGTGCTTGAAATTGGTCTGTTCAGGAGCATTATTTCTTCCTGGATAAGTCTAGGGAGAAGGTGTGATTCCAAATATTGATCCATTTCCTTCACATTGTCAAATTTCTGGGCATAGAGTTTCTTGCAGTATTGAGAGATGATCTCTTGTGTCTCTGTGGTATCAGTTGTAATTTCACCTTTATCATTTCTGATTGAGGTTACTAGAGATTTTACTTTTCTATTTCTAGTTACTCTAGCCAAAGGCTTATCTATTTTTTTATCTTTTAAAAAAAAACCAACTCTTTGTTTCATTACTTTTCTGAATGATTCTTTTGTTTTCAATTTAATTGACCTCTGATTTAATTTTGGATATTTCTTCTCTTCTGCTGGGTTTAGGCTTAGATTGTTCTTCTTTTTCCAATTCCATAAGATGGCTTGTGAGTTTGTTGATGTGCTCTCTTTCTGTTTTTCAAATGTAGGCATCTAAAGTGATAAATTTTCCTCTCAAAACTGCTTTTGCAGTATTCCACAGGTTTTGTTAGCTTGTGTCTTCATTGTTGTTATGCTCAAGGAAGTTAATAATTTTTCTGTTTTATTTCTTCCTGCACCCAGTTGTCATTCACAGAAGGTTGTTTAATTTCCATGGCTTTGTGTGGGGTTGAACATTTTTGTTCTTAATTGAGTTCCACCTTTAGTGCCTTGTGGTCTGAGAAAATACAAGATAATATTTCAATTCTTTTGATTATGTTGAGTTTGTTTTGTGTCCTAGGATATAATTGATTTTGGAGAATGTTCCATGGGCTGACGAAAAGAATGTATATTCTTTACATTTGGGATGGAGTGTTCTATATGCGTCTATCAAGTACAGTTGTTCTAGGGTCTCCTTTAAATCCCTTATATCTTTGTTTAATTTCTGTTTAGAGGATCTGTACAGCTCTGTAAGATGAGTGTTAAAGTCCCCTGTTATTACGGTGTTATAGGATATCCTTTTGCTCAGACTGAGTGAGGTCTGTTTCAAGAATCTGGGAGCATTTAAATTGGGTGCATAAATACTTAGAATCGAAACGTCTTCTTGTTGTATTTTTCCCTTGAGCAATATAAAGTGACCATCTTTGTCTTTTTTGACTTTAGTTGCTCTAAATCCACATGTATCTGAAAATAAGATTGCAACTCCTCTTTTCTTCTGAATTCCATTTGCCTGAAAAATTGTCTTCCAAACCTTAACTTGGAGTTTTAATTTGTCTTTTGAAGTTAGATGTATTTCCTGCAGACAGTAAATGGATGGCTTCTGTTTTTTAATCCAGTCAGCCAATCTATGCCTCTTCAGTAGGGAATTCAAGCCATTAACATTTATTGAGATAACTGATAAGTGTGGTAGTGTTCTATTCATCTTATTTCATAAGAGTCCATTGCTTAGTTTTATCTTTTGCATTAGTGTGGAAATTAGGTTCTGTCCTTTAATTTCTGAGATCTTACTTTGCTGTTGATCCATTGTGATGGTCAGTGTGTAGAACAGGTTGAAGTATTCCCTGTAGAGCTGGTCTTGTTGTGGTGAATTTCCTCAATGTTCGCATATCAGTAAATGATTTGATTTCTCTGTCAAGTTTAAAGCTTAGCTTAGCAGGATATAGAATTCCAGGATGGAAATTGTTGTGTTTAAGTAGATTAAAGGTAGATGACCATTGTCCTCTTGCTTGGAAAGTTTCATTAGAGAAGTCTGCACCTGATGGGTTTGCCCCTGTAGGTCAACTGGCACTTACTCCTGGCATTTTGAAATCTTTATTTTTGTCTTGACTTTGGACAGGTTACAATGTGTTTTGGAGAAGCTCCGTTAGAGTTGAGGTGACTTGGGGTCCGATATCCCTCTGAAAGGAGTGTGTCAGAATCTTTTGTAATGTTTGGGAAATTTTCATTTATAATATTCTTTAGTATGGCTTCCATTCCCTTTGGGCATTCTTCTTGCCCTTCTGGGATACCTATAATTCGTATGTTTGAACGCTTCATAAAGTCCCATATTTCTGTCAGTGAACATTCTGCT
>CAUYON010174139.1:0-24465 GCA_963573935.1 Arctocebus calabarensis | reverse complement strand
AGTAAGCCACTAATGGGTTAAACTGGCTTTTACCTTCACAGAAAAAGCAATAGATTTGGGCAACCCTGAGGCAAACACAAAAGACTGTTTTCTGGTCATCCGGAAACAGATACTTTGAAGCTTTTGCAGCCATTGTCTCCTAGGTTCTTGCCTGGAGGAATGGTCCAGAGGTTGATAAAATGTCTTTACATTTTGTCAAATGCCTAAAGATCTTAGCACTGTGGAGAAACAAAGTCAAAGACCCATTTAAGGTTAACTTGTTGAGTACATGAGGAAATAGTTTTCCTATAGCTCTGTCTCTTATTTTTATGTAGATTTTTAAGACCTAAAAGTAAAAGAGTATTGTGCTGTTTTCCGGTACAGGATATCTGCCACTTAAGTTTAAAGTTAAATAATGAATACTGTAAATCACAGATTTAAGTGTGCACATGACTGTAAAAGTATATAGGGTAGTCAGAAATAAAGATAATCGGCTACATGCCACAACTGAGCTTGTAGCCTGCTTCTTGTACCCTTAACATTGCGGTGCGGATCTACACCTGAGGCAAAGCTATAGCCCCTCGCGTCTCTGGTCACACAACAGACCCTGGACCCCCAACACTCCCACCATCTCCGGAGTATACTCCGGAAGACTTACAATGGATAAAGCAGATCCCAAAGGCCCACTCCCCCGAGAAGTACAACAGATGGTACGTCACCTGTGACAATGAAGTGCTTGTGCCAGCAAAACTGGGGCAGGCCTGTGGCTTATCGAGTAGGGCGCCGGCCCCATATACCGAAGGTGGCGGGTTCAAACCCGGCCTCGGCCGAATTGCAAAACAGAAAAATAGCCAGGTGTTGTGGCAGGCACCTGTAGTCCCAGCTACTTGTGAGGCTGAGGCAAGAGAATCGCCTATGTCCAGGAGTTGGAGGTTGCTGTGAGCTGTGTGATGCCATGGCACTGTACTGAGGGCGATAAAGTGAGACTCTGTCTCTACAAAAAAAAAAAAAAAGAAAGAAAGAAAGAAAAGAAAACAACAACAACAAAAAACTGGGGCAGGAAATCTTCCATAAGATCCATTCCTCCACCCACCTGGGGTCACGTAAAATAAAAGACTTGCTGCGCCATGCCAAAATCAAGATGCAAAATCAGAATACCAAAACTGATGAAGTCATAACTTCGTGCAAAGTATGTATTATGACTAACAGAGCACCTAGCCCCCACAATCCAGGGTCCAGAGAGCATGAACAGAGCCAGGTGCGTACTGCGAAGTGGACTTTACTGAAATCAAACTAGGTAAATATGGATACAAATATCTCCTTGTGTTCATAGATACGTTCTCAGGATGGGTAGAAGCATTTCCTACCATCAACAAGACTGTACAGGTAGTTGCAAAGAAGATAATAGAAGATATAATGCCCAGGTTTGGAATTCCTAATCAGATAGGATCAGATAATGGCCCAGCCTTTACTGCTCAGGTAGTGCAGAGTCTAGCAAAAGTCTTGGGGACTAATTGGAAATTACATTGTGCTTATCGACCCCAAAGTTCAGTACAGGTAGAGCGGATAAACCACACTCTAAAAGAGACCCTGACTAAATTAATCATGGAGAGTGGCGATGACTGGGTGTCTCTCCTCCCTTTTGCCCTGTACAGGGTGTGAAAATCACCCTACTTGACAGGGAAAACTCCCTATGAAATTTTCTTTGGGAGACAATCCCCTATAATCCCTAAATTGCACTGCAAAGCCCTCACCTCAGGGGACCTAAATCTTAAAACATGGAAAGATAATGCAGTAACTGCACATTTTTATCAAAAGACACAACAAGCTGATTGGGAAAAACTCATAGCCCTCTACAGCTCAGGACCTGTTCCTGAACCACAAGCTTTCCAGCCTGAAGACTGAGTGTATGTGAAACATCATTGGCAGTAGGCACTGGATCCCCGGTGGAAAGGCCCATACACCGTGGCCCTTGTCACCTCCACTGCACTCAAAGTTGACAACATCACCTCCTGGATACATCACACACACATCCGCCTAGCCGACCCGTTCTCCATCAAAGAAGACTTCATCCCCCCAGTGGAAACTCCGACAGGACCCACTGAAGCTCAAACTGCAGAAATGCCAGGATCCTTGATGCAGCCATGTGTGTATCACCTACTGACTTGCTCTGACTTATTGTCTGCTCTCACCACTGCTAATCCCCATGTTCCAGTCACCGTCACCTGGGAAATTGTAAGTGCTGTTACAGGCCACACTATGAATCAGACCTCAGACCTCAGGCCTCCGCCGTGCGGAGCTAGATGCTGCCCCCTCCGTTGCGTCCTTCCTCAGTGACCTGGAGCCTCCCTCACTCATCCAGCAGGAGGTGGGGCTGAGACGGCAGCCCCAGCTGCTGCTGGTGCCACCGCCCCCGCGGCTGTTCAGGCTAAACAGGCCCTGAACAGGCCTCCCGCACACTGTGCTCCAGACCTGCAGCCCCCGCTGACCCAGCCGGGTCAGGCGACCCAGGGCAGCACCTTCTTATTTCTCCCTGGCCACAGCTCTCCCCTCTCATTTAAGCACCTATTTGCCTGAAGTTAATTTCCAAAAGCAGGAATCTCCCTGGCTCACAACTCTAATTTCAACCATAACAGGCCCACTTATTATCCTGTTACTGCTGTTAACTTTTGGCCCCTGCATAATTAATAAGTTACTGGCTTTCATCCAAGCTAGAATAAATACTGTTCAATTGATGGTTACAGGCACAGTATACCCTCCTCAGCACTGAAATCACTAGCAATGACATAGAGCTAGAAGACCCATGATTGGATCTTAGATGCACCAGAGAAAGGGGGGAATGTAAAGACCAAGCTGACTCCATTTTATTAAAACTAACTCCATCTTATTCCTCAGCCTTCATTATGTAGTTACATGCTGAAAGTGTTAATTAACTTACTCCCTCCCCGGACCCTCATCCTTGTGTCTGTCCCAAGTGATAGCAGCTCCTTCCCAGACCAGCTAAGGACAAGTATTACTCAGTCCCCTAGACCTCTATCAGCTCACCCCACACCCCCTTTTTCCTTTCCATACCCTTAAAACCCCCCTCCTTTTCCAGGCCACGGGCTTCTCCATTTTCCTGCTGCGCCAGGTGTGAGAGGCCCCCAAGCCCGAGCTTGTGAATAAACCTCTTGCTCTTGCATCGGATTTAGTCTCTCGGTGATTTATGTGGGGGATCCCTTGAGCTGGGCACAACAGAATGCTGGTGGCATCCCAGCAATGGGGAGCTGGAGAGTATGAGAAGGCCTCAGACATCTGTCACCATGTCACCACCACAACTCATCACAAGGGGAAACTTTAGGGTGCCTCACAATGGTGTCAGTTATTTTATGTCACAGTCACGTAGTCCATGTTTGTTATCAGAAAAATAACATTTTGGCCAGGAGCTATTCTTTCTCAAGTGATTTTATATACATACGTGTGTGTGTGTGTTATTTCAAGACAGGTAAAACCACATTATTTCTTTCTATTCTGCAATTAAAAGAAAAATTTTAAATACCATGAGATTTGCCTGAGGTTGTAAAGCTATTACTTTGGGCTCGGTTCCCATTACACCATCACCCTCAGGAATAATTAATTTGGGAAAATATTAATTAGGACCAAATGTTACTATTGGTAACTTTTTTTCAGTGGTTCAACCTCAGAAGTCACACATCAGTACATACTATATATACCTCAGACCTCGTCCTTGCTCCCTGGAGTTCGTATTTGCTCTGCACCACCACCTCCATATTTATTACAGCTGTTAAATATTTATTTACTTTCTGTTGTTAAACTTTGGGGAAGTCATGTCACTTGTTTCTCTTGACCTCAGTCCTTCCACCTACTAAAAAAGTGCTGCAATTGGGTTTAACATTTCTCTCTCCATTCCCTCCAAATTCTAAAATTTTTGTGAGAAGATGGCTGAAGATCATGAGGACATAACCTGTAACCTGTCTCATCAAAACAGTTCACATTTTTTATTTTTTTTTCAGTTCACATTTTTTTAAATAACTTTAAAGTTTGTAACTTTATTTATAGAGACAGAGTTTCACTTTATTGCCCTCAGTAGAGTGCCGTGGCATCACACAGCTCACAGCAACCTCCAACTCCTGGGTTTAGGCGATTCTCTTGCCTCAGCCTCCCAAGTAGCTGGGACTACAGGTGCCCGCCACAGCACCCGGCTATTTTTCTGTTTTGCAGTTCAGCCAAGGCCAAGTTTGAATCTGCCACCTTTGGTATATGTGGTCGGCGCCCTACTTGATGAGTGATAGGCGCCGCCTAACTCTTCGAAGCTCTTTATACTAACAATCTTGATGTTTCATTTCAATTCGTGATCTCAAATTTTTATGTAAAATGTATTTTTAATTTCATCCTTAATGTCTCGTCATTATTTTGTAATTTATTGTTCTTGTTGTCTTAGTAAATGCACAGAGAAGCTATTAATGCAGAATGGTTTGAAGTCCCAAAAGCAATTAGGTTCACCTATCTTGATAACCATGATTCATGTTTCCCCCATTACCCAAGTTTTTCAGAGGTTAGCTCAGTGATTCTGAGTAGGGGACAGCCAAGGGGATAAAGGGAGAATAATGATGACATAGCGTGGATATATGGATTTGCACAATTACACTGAATTTGCATAACCTAGGAAATGTATCCCAATAAATCAATCAACTGATCCAAATTAAATACCAGATTCAAGAACAAACCATTAGGTACTTTCATATTTTTTCTGGAAAAGATAAGCACTGGCATAGTCTTATTACCTTTGAATTTCTCCAAGAAATACCAACATTTAATATCTGCAGAGGGTGCCATACCCACGTATTTGGTTAATCTCCAAAGCAACCCTCTGAAACTACTCTTGTGGTCCTCATGTCATAAATGAGGTGACAGTTTCAGGAGTGTTTAGGAGAAGAGCACAAACCTGCAAGTCAGATTCACATCTGCCTGCCCTTCCTTCCTGCTCTGCTCCTACAGGAGCCACAGCACAGTCAACAGGCCAAGGCTTGGCCCAGCCCAACCTCCACACCCAACCAGTGCAAGTGTGAACAGCTGTCTTGAGCATCCAGCAATCTTTAGCCTCCTGAAGACAGCAAACACCTGACCTTACTGAGTTGCTATGTTATTTCTTTCCTTCATTAAATCTAAAAAGACTCTTAACTATTTACCATGTGCCAAGAACTTTCTTATGCATAGATGATACCAAAAAATTCATCCAATTCATTCAGTTATTCAGGAATTCATTCAAAGCATGTTGTGTAAAATAACATGGTTACGTTCTGGAGACAGAAAAACATGATCCCTTTTGGCTCAGTGCCCGTAGTACAGTAGTTATGGTACCAGCCACATACACCGAGGGTCGGACATTTGAACCTGCCCACGGCCAGCTAAACAACAACGACAACAGCAACAAAAAATAGCAATAGAAGTCGGCACCTCTAGTCCCAGCACATGGGCGGCCGAGGCAAGAGAATTGCTTAAGCCCAAGAGTTTGAGGTTGCTGTAAGCTGTGATGCCATGGCACTCTACCAAGGGTGATATAGTGAGACTGTCATAAAAAAAAAAAAGGACCCTTTTGAAATAGCTGCTTTTTACAGCTCATTAGACATGCAGATGGCTCCCAATTTAGGATGATTCCACTTATTTTTTGACTTTACAGTGGTGAAAAAGCAATCTGTATGCAGTAGAAACAGTATTTTTTTTTCAATCAATTAATTTAATTTTTTTGGCACCAGATTTTTTAAATTAAATCATAACTGTGTACATTGATGCATTTATGGGTTTCAGTGTACTCATTTGATATACAATGTGAAATGCTCACATTGAACTAAGTAACACATCCATCACAATTATACTCATTTCTTAATAGTTTTGAAGTGTTCCATTGCATCATGCACATTAGGTAAGCTTCCCCCAAATACCCTCCCTCCTCTTGTTTTCCCTCTTCCTTCCCCTCCCTCTTGTCTTCCCTTGTAATTTCTGGACTATAGTTATGTTTTGCCATTCATATGAGTGTCTAGGTGGTCATATATTGATTTCATAGTAGTATTGAGTACATTGAATACTTTTTTCCCATTCTTGAAATTCTTTACTAAGAATATGTTCCAGCTCCATCCAGGTGAACATAAAAGATGTCTCCATCTTTTTATGGCTGCATAGTATTCCATGGTGTACATGTACCACTGGACTGATGGGCACTTGGGTTGTTTCCATGTCTTGGCTATTATGAATTGGCTGCAATAAACATTCTGGTGCAAATGTCTTTGTTATAAAATTATTTTTGATCATCTGGGGTATATACCTAGTAGAGAAATTGTAGGATTGAATGTAGGTCTACTTTAGTTCCTTCAGTACTCTCCAAACTTCTTTCCAAAAAGGACGTATTAGCTTGCATTCCCACCAGCAATGTAGAAGTGTTCCCTTCTCTCCGCATCCATGCCAACATCTGTAATTTTGGGATTTTGTGATGTGGGCTAATCTTACTGAAGTTGCATGATATCTCAAAGTGGTTTTGCTTTGCATTTCTCTGATGATTACATAAGATGAACATTTTTTCATCTGTTTGTAGGCCATATGTCTATCTTCATCAGAGAAGTTTCTGTTTAAGTCTCTTGCCCACATAGAAATGGGGTTATTTATTCTTTTCTTATTGATTAGTTTGAGTTCTCTGTGGAGTCTAGTTATCAGAACTTTGTTGGAAGCATAATCTGCAAATATCTTCTCCCATTTTGAAGGTTGTCTGTTTGCTTTACTTTTACTATGCTCTTGTCTGTGCAAAAGCATTTTAGTTCGATCAGATCCCATAATGTATGTTTGATGTTGCTGCAAATGCCCAGGGAGTCCTCCTCATAAAATATTCTCCCAGGCCGATATCTTCAAGTGTTTTTCCTGCACTCTCTTCCAGTATTTTTTATAGTTTCATGTCTGAAGTTTAAATCTTACATCCAGTGAGAATCAATTTTTGTTAATAGTGAAAGGTGGGGGGTCCAGTTTCAGTCTTCTACAGGTTGCCAGCCAGTTCACTCAGCACCACTTGTTAAATAGGGAGTCTCTCCCTCACTGAATATTTTTGTTAGGCTTGTCAAAGATCAAAAGATGTGTTCATCTCTTGGTTCTCTATTCTGTTCCATGAATCTATTGCTCTGTTTTTGTGCCAGTACCATGCTGTTTTGATCATTGTAGATTTATATTATAGCCTGAAGTTTGGTAACATGATACCTCCTGATTTGTTTTTATTTCTGAATAATGTATTTGCTATTTGAGATTTTTTTCCGATTCCATATAAAATGAAACACTATTTTTTCAAGCTCTTTTGCCAATAGTACCTTAATAGGGATTGCATTAAATCTGTAGATTGTATTGGGTGGTATGGACATTTTTAACAATGTTGATTCTTCCTAGCAATGAGCATCGTATGTCTTTCCATTTGTTAACATCGAAAGCTATTTCTTTTCTCAGAGTTTCATAGTTTTTGTTTGTTTGTTTGTTTTTGTTTTTGGCCGTGGCTAGGTTTGAACCTGTCACCTCCAGCATATGGGGCTGGCACCCTACTCCTTTGAGCCACAGGCGCCGCCCTCATAGTTCTCTTTATAGAGATCTTTCACGTCCTTTGTTAGGTAAATTCCCAGATGTTTCATCTTTGGCACTACTGTAAAAGGAATAGAGTCCTTGAATATATTTTCAGCTTGACTATTGTTGGCATATATAGAAGCTACTGGTTTGAAAGTATTGATTTTGTATCCTGAGACATTGCTGTACTCCTTGATCACTTCTAAGAGTTTTGAAGTTGAGTCTCTGGGGTTTTCCAGGTATAGGGTCTTATCATCCATGAAGACTGAGAGTTTGATCTCCTCTGACCCTATTTGGATACCCTTGATCACCTTCTCTTGCCTGATTATGATGGCTAAGACTTCCATTACTATGTTCAATAGCAGTGGAGACAGTGTCCTAGCCTCGTTCTTGATCTGAGTGGAAATGTTTTCAATTTTACACCATTCAATATAATATTGGCTGTAGGTTTGCTGTAGATTGCCTCTTATCAGTTTAAGAAATGTTGGGTGGTGCCTGTAGCTCAGTGGGTAGTGTGTGGACCACATGCAATGAGGCTGGTAGGTTCAAACCCAGCCCAGGCCAGCTAAAACAACAACTACAATAACAACAACAACCAAAATGGCCAAGTGTTGTGGTGGGTGCCTATAGTACCAGCTACTTGGGAGGGTGAGGCAAGAGAATTGCTAAAGCCCAAGAGTTTAAGGTTGCTGTGAGCTGTGACGCTATGGCACTCTACAGAGGGCAACAGCTTAAGACTCAGTCTCAAAAAAAAAAATGAAGGAAGGAAAGAAATGTCCCTTCTATGCCTATTTTCTTAAGTGTTCAGATCGTGAAAGGATGCTGGATATTATCAAAAGCTTTTTCTGCATCAATTTAGAGAATCATACGGTCTTTGTTTTTTATTCTATTGATGTGATGTAATATATTTATAGATTTGCATATGTTCAGCCAACTCTGTAACCCTGGAATAAAACCATCTTGATCACTGTGTATAATTTTTCTGACAAGTTATTGAATTCTGTTTGCTAAGATCTTATGGAATATTTTTGCATCAACATTCATTAATATTATCTATAATTTTCTTTCTTCGTTGGGTCCTTACCTGGTTTGGGGATCAGGGTGGTATTTGCTTCATAGAATGTGTTGAGAAGTATTCCTTCTTTTTCTGTGCTCTGGAAAAGATTGTGTAATATAGGTCCTAGATCCTCTTGAAAGGTTTTATAGAATTCAGATGTGAAGCCATCTGGTCCCAGACTCTTCTTTTTTAGGAGATTTCGGATTGTTGATGCTATTGCAGTAATTGATATAGTTCTAGTCAAGATTTCTAATTCCTTCTGGTTAAGTCTAGGAAGGTGGTGTGCTTCCAGATATTGGGACGTTTCCTTCAGATTTTCATATTTCTGGAATAAAGACTTTTGTAGCAATCATTGAGGATTTTTGAATTTCTGAGGTGTCTGTTATTTCTCCTTTATGGTTTCTGATAGATATTAGAGATTTTTCTGTTTCTGGTTAGGTTAGCCAAAGTTTTATCAATTTTGTTAATCTTCTCAAAAAACCAACTTTTTGTTTCGTTTATCTTCTAAATGATTCTTTTGTTTTCAATTTCATTTAATTCTGCCCTAATTTTGGCTATTTCTTTTCTTCTGCTGGGTGTGGGATTGGAATGTTCTTCCTTTTCCAGTTGCTTGATATGATCCATTAAGTTGTTGGCTTCCTCTCATTCTGTTTTTTTGATGAAGGCTTTCAATGCCATAAATTTCCCTCTTAGGACTGCCTTTGCAGTATCCCACAGGTTTTGATAATTTGTGCCTTCATTATCATTTTATTCTAAAAATTGGGAGATGTTCTTCTTTATCTTGTGTTTGACCACAACTATCATGCAGCCTACAATTACTTAGTTTCCATGACTTTGAGTATAGAAATTCCTGTTGCTGTTGAGTTCAACTTTTATTCCATAGTGGCCTGAGAAGATACAAGAAATAATTTCTATTCTTTCAAATTTGCTGAGGTTAGACTTGTGCCCTAGGATATGATCTATTTTGGAGAATGATCATGGGCTGATGAGAAGAATGTATATTCAGTATTACTATGATGAAATGTTCTGTAGAGGTCTGTAAAGTCCATTTGTTCTATGGTCAGGTTTAAGTCTAATATTTCTTTGTTTAGTTTCTTCTTGGAGGATCTATCAAAAAAAACTGTCAAAGAGGGATTAAAATCTCCAACTATTATAGTACAGGAAGATATCAAGTTGTTCATGTCTATTAGGGTTTGCTTTAGAATATGAGGAGCATTCTGGTAGGTTACATAAATGTTAATTATCGAAATGTCTTCATGTTGGATGTTTCCCTTGACAAATATGTAGTGACCATCCTTTCCTTTATCTTTGTTGGTTTAAAGCCAATTGTATCTGCAACTAAAATTGCAACCCCTGCTTTTTTCTGGTTTCTATTTGCCTGTGTTATAGAAGTCCATCCCTTCACCCTGAGTCTGTTTTTATTCTTTAAGGTAAGATGAGATTCTTGTATATAACAGACGTCTGGTCTGAGTTTATGTATCCAGTCAGCCAGCCTGTGCCTCTTTAAAAGACAATTTAAACCATTCACATTCATTGAGAGAATTGATAAGCCTGGTTGTGTTTTGGGTGTCATGATTTTTTGATGTCCAATGGACATTTTTAATCCTTTCACCACTGTGGAAGGTGGGTTTTGTTCAAAAGTTTCTGGGTGAACTTACTTTGGAGGTAGAGCATGGCATTGGTCATTGTGGACAATGGGTCTGAGAATATCCCAGACAGCTGGCTTAGTTGTGGAAAATTACTTCAACATTTGTTTGTCATTAAAGTATTTGATTTCTCCATCACAAAGGAAACTCAGTTTAGTTGGATATAGGATCCTGGGCTGGAATTTGTTTTGTTTTAGAAGATTGAAGGTGATGACCATCCTCTTCTGGTTTGAAAAGTTTCAGCTGAGAGATCTGCAGATATTCTAATATTCTTCCCCTTGTATGTTATGATTTTCTTACTTCTGGTTGCTTGCAGAATTTTCTCCTTTCATCTTAACTTTGGCAAAAGTAATCACAAAGTGCCTAGGAGATGCTTTATTTGGATTGAATCTTGTTGGGGTTCTGAAACTGTCTATTATCTGAAGTTCTGTATCTCTTGCAACGCTTGTGAAATTCTCCTCCATAATTTCTTGGAGTAGAGCATGTGTGCCTTTAGGGCCATCTTCTTCTCCTTTGAGAATTCTTATAAGACGAATGTTTGATCTTTTGGAGTGATCCCATAACTCTTTCAGGGAATGATCAGTTCTTGCTTTTCATTTGTCTGCTGCCTCTCTGAGCATTTTGGAACATTTAAAAGTTTTGTCTTCAGTTTCAGAGATCCTTTCTTCTGCCTGTTCAACTCTATTACTGAGGGATTCTACTGTATTTCGGAGCTTCTCGACTAACTTTTTTGTTTCCTTGAGCTCTGCTATCTCTTTCCTCATTATATGCGTATCTTTGGTGACTTTGTCTTTGAATTCATTAATTTCTTGAGACAACTTTAGAACTATTCTTTGGATTTCAATTTCTAACTTTTCTTACATTCTATTCATCTTATTTGCCATCCACATTCTGAATTCGATTTCTGACATTTTAGCCATCTGTTTATTTATGGCATCTTCGGTTGTATCTCCTTTGCCATTCCTGGGGGGGGGGGGGATGGTCTACTCTGGTTATTCATGTTGCCAGAGTTCTTCTGTTGGGTCTGCACCATGTTTACTTTCCACAGTTTTGTTATTAGAACTGGTAGGGTGACATTTAATTGGGGTTCCCAGGTAGTAGAGATAATCAGCCCCTTACCAAAGAGCTAAGCTTTGTAATTGTGGCTTACCTCCTACAACCTTACAAAGGCCCCTTTCAGAGTTTTGGACAGAGACTCTGAGGACATACTTGGTGAGACAGTGCAAGCTAACTCTGTTTTGGTATCAGCCAACCTCTACCCTATCCTAAGAACCCGTGGTGTTATGTTTAAATATTGGCTATGAAGAGATACAAACAGCTGCGGTGCCCAGCCCCTACCCTTTACTTCTTTTCCACTACAGAACTTTGAAGGTCAACCTCAGAGCATCCCTGGATGCACAGCCTCAGACACAAGTTCCAATTAAATTGTCTTGGGCAGTGCAAACCCTGCTCAACAGAGAGGGACTCAAGGGTCTCCAACAGCACAATTGGACCCAGGGATATATGCCCTTGTCCAACAGACTCAGTCCATACTGTTGTCCACTTATCTGCTCACGGGCACAGTTGGAGCCAGCAACCACACCCCTGCCTGCTGGTCTCAGTCCACACCCAGGAAGCCTCTGCTTGCCAGACTAGTTGGCAGGGGACCACAACCCCTCTCACCAGACACAGTCTGCACTGTTGTCTGCTTATCTGATCACAGGCCCAGTGGGAGCCAGGGACCATTCACCTGCCCACCAGTCTCAGTCCACACACAGGAAGCCTTTGCTTGCCAGAGAAGTTAGGGTCAGAGAGACCACATCCCTGCATGAATTCAGTCCATACCTGGCAAGCCTCTGCTACCTGGCCCAGCTGGAGTCAGGAGACCACTGCTCACAGGCACAGATGGAGCAGGGGACTATGCCCCTACCTGCAGGTCTCAGTCCACTGCCACAGGCTTGCTGCCTCTTTTGGAGTCAGGGAACCATGCCATTGCCCTCAGGTCTAAGTCCACACCCAACAAGTCTCTGCTCGAGGTTTATGTTGGAGTCAGGGGCCACACCCTTGGCCTCAGGTCTTAGTCCATACCTGGCAAGCCTCCACTCACTGGCCCAGCTGGGGCTGGGGATCAGCCCTGCTTGCTGAACTCAGTCCATACGGTGCAACCACATTCCCACTCTGGGTGCTGTCAGAGCCTGGGGTTCTGAACCCCCTCCTGCCAGACACAACTCGAATGGAGAATCAACACCATCACTTTGGGCAAAGTCATAATCAGGGGACTGCTATTCCTCCTCCTGTGTGTCCATTTCTTCACCACTAGTCACAGATTCCATCCTGATGATAGGTGGTCCACACTATGCCTGGATCTCTCAGAAAAACACTCTGTGCTCTGCAGGGGGCAGAACTTCAGACCGCCATGTGAGGAAGGAAGGGCGGACTGGGAGTTTGGAATTGTGGGGGAAAATATCTGTTCAATTTTATGCCTGGTGTGGTGGTGTCTAGTTTCACTAAGTGGGACCTCCCTGGAGAAAGAGATCTGGTGTTTAGCAGTTCTCTCTAATGAGGTAAAATGAGAGGTCTTTTGTTCCCTGCTTGCTCACAGAGAGCCCATGGTGGGCTTCCTGCTTGAGGGAAAGTTCTCCAGTCCTCTAGTTGATAGGCTTTTTACCTGTAATTTGTTTTCTGGAATGCTTTTCCTTGGAGTTACAGCTTGCTGAACATCTTTCTTGGCTCAGCTTCCCACCTTTGGCTTCATAGAGTCCAATTCTGTCCAGTTTTTCTACCTCTGGTCAGGAGCCTTTGCCAGAGGGTTGCTACCAGTTGGCCATCTTTCCAAAAAGTACTTCAAATTTTGAACGTGCATGGTTTCCTGGGTTAGCAATATGTGGTGTCATTCTCTCCATAAGCCACGCATTGGCAGCGAGCTGTAGCTCTCATCACGTGACCGAGGGGAACCAGCCAGAGCACAGGAACTACTGTGCTGCCAGATTATGTTCGCCCCCCATGCAGGCTAATGTGAGTGTTCTGAGTACACTTGAGGTAAGGAAGGCTAAGCTCTGAGGCTCAGTATGTTGGAGGCATAAATGCATTTGACTTGTATTTTCAACTTCTGATGAGTTTATCCAGATGTAGCCCCATTGTAAGCACAGGAGCATCAAATGCATTTACAATAAACATAGCACCCAATGGTGTTGTCTGTATAATAGTACTTGACTACAGTCAGCCCCTTCTCCATCTTACTTCCTTAGTACTGAATGATGACACAAGGATTCTGAAATCATTCAGTTTAGATTTACCAAGGCATTTTCTGGTTTCCCTTAGTTAAACCTGAGTATTCAAGACAACCTTATTCTAAAATCTCCTCTTTTCATTTTGGAATACAGTATTGAAAATCAAGCAACATCATTTCTGGCTATTTGTTTAGAGAATTTATTTTAAGGGAAAGAGTACGTAAAAATGTTATCAAGTGGGCGGCACCTGTGGTTCAAAAGAGTAGGTCGCTGGCCCCATATGGTGGAGGTGATGGGTTCAAACCCAGCCCCAGCCAAAAACTGCAAAAAAAAAAAAAAGTTATCAAGTTATAATACTACATTTTAGAGGAAAAAACTTTCAAGCAGGTTCAGATTAAATCTTCCCTGGATCTTCCTGACTATTTACTGCACCTAAAATGGGTCAAAACCAACTGGACTTACATTCTAAAGTGAAAGATTTTTCAGTAAATTTTATTGGTCACAGAAGTACTAAAGAGATAGACAACTCTTACTCTTCATCAATGCTATTGAACACAGAAGCAGTTTAATTGTGAATTCCAGGAGAATGAATTATTTTTCAGGTAAATTTTCTATCATGTATCAGGTATGAATGCCATTCAACAAACAAAAGTGTTAAATAGAATTTTGATTTTTTAAAAATAAAACTTAATTTCTGACTTTAAGCAACCCTCCAGGCTACCTTATTTCAATAACTCCAGCTTTTCCACTTGACTGGAGGGTCTTTTTGTTTTTCCTCTAATGCTATACACTTTCTTCTAAGGACTTCCTCTGCAATATCTCACAGATGTTGTCAATGTTTTGTTTCCAATTCCATTCAACTTAAACATATACTTTTCCTTGAGACTTCCTCTTTGTCCAGTGACTTCGAAGTTTTTTCAACTTTTTTTTAATATGTTGTTTAATTTCCAGATACTTAAGGGTTTTCCAAATATTCATTTTTGATTTCTCACTTAATTTTTTTAAGTTCAGAGAATACTCAGTATGAGGTCATCTCTTCCAGCTCACTAAGGTTTGTTCATGGCCCAGAACAGAGTATCCAGGGTGTCTTGGAACGTTCTGAAACTGTCAGCTCAAGGGGCCAAATGCTGTTCAGCTCTTCAGAGATCCGCATTTATTATCTACTTACTCTGTTGATTAATCTGAGGAGAGTGTCAGAGTGTCAAAGTGTTCAAGTGAAAGTGTGGACTTGTCTATTATTGGAGTTCTACCTTTTGCTTTGTATGTCTTGACACCCTCCTATTCAGCACATACATATTTAGGATGCATAGATCTTCTGCAGTAATTCGTTAACATACCATATCTCAAAATTTTTGGCTCATGTTTAGTAGTCCTGGTATATCAGAAAGGATGTCTAATTTGGATTGATCTAGAAGCCCTGGCCACTTACCACATCCCTGCTACTTAGTAGCTATGGTGAATTTTTTTTACCACCTCTCATTTTCCTCATCTGAAAAATAAAAAACTAGGATTAGAATGTTTTTAAGATTGATGTGAGAATAAACATAGACTAGCAGAATATTTGTTAGAGAAAGCACTATTAAACTTCTGTTGAACTTAAGAGTTGCCAGATGGCCAACACAGACATGAAATGTTAAGATAGCTCATCATTTCTATTCATCAGAGAAATGCAAATCAAATCCACCATGAGGCATCACCTAATTCCAGTGAGATTAGCTCCCATCACAAAGTTCAAAATCTTCAAATGCTGACATGGATGTGGAGAGAATGGAACTCTTCTACACCCTTGGGGGGATTGCAAACTAATACAAACTTCATGGAAAGAAGTATGGAGAATTCTTAAAAAACTAAAAGTTCACCTTC
Source organism: Arctocebus calabarensis (assembly GCA_963573935.1). Lineage (NCBI taxonomy): Eukaryota > Metazoa > Chordata > Mammalia > Primates > Lorisidae > Arctocebus > Arctocebus calabarensis. Next base: position 9,121 of record CAUYON010174139.1, on the reverse strand, counting down.
CATTTAATCCCACAATCCCAACATAAAGACATCTGCACTAGAATGTTTATTGCAGCTCAAAAATCATAATTGCCAAGTTGTGGAAGCAACCCAAATGCCCATCAACCCATGAATGGATTAACAAATTTGGCATATTATATATATATATATATATATATATATATAGATAGATAGATAGATAGATAGATAGATATAGATATATATATCATGGAGTATTATCCAGCCAAGAAAAGATGGAGACTTTATAGCTTTTACGTTTACCTGGATGGAGTTGAAACACATTCTTCTTAATAAAGTATCTCAAGAATGGAAGAAAATATCCAATGTACTCAATACTAATATGAAATAAATATGCAAATAATTAGACACCCACATAAATATAGTCTAGCAAGGGGAGAAGAGGGAGAGGGGAGGGCGATTGGTGGGATCTTACCTAATGAAGACAAAGTGAGGGTGTTCACATGCCCCCTGGGTGAAGGGCTAAACTTGAACTTTACCTTGGAAATGAGAACAATGTAACCTAAAAATTTGTATCCTCGTATTAATTTGGAATTTAAAAAATATATGTATATATGAAGAGTTGCGAGATAGTGTTTGTCATCTTTCCAGTTCATCCTTGCTCTCTATACCCTCCTCTCTCCTGGGACAGGGAGCCTGAAAGTTTCATCTCTGGCCACATTTTCCTGGTAAATTCTGCTAAAGAGAGGTGCGGGGCCAGGCATGGTAACTTACACCTGTAATCTCAGCACTTTGGGAGGCCAAAGCACGATGACGGCTTGAACTCAGGAGTTAGAGGCTGCAGTGAGCTATGACCTATCACTGCCCTTCAGACTGGGCAACAGACTGAGACCCTGTCTCTCCTCCTCAAAAAAAAGTTTTGAAAAAAATAATATAAAAGAGGTAGTGGTGGGAGAATGAAATCTTCAGAGAAAATAGAACATGGAGCCAGTCTTTGTGTATGTGGTTTTAACAATCTGCTTCCTCAGGTGGTGAAGTAGTGATGCAGCAGCAGCAGAGAGTTTTGTATGTGAAAGTGCTGAGACAAACCCAGGTGTGCTTTACTATACATCTTGAAGTGTTTCTCCAGTATCCCGAGATATGTTAGGGTGATCTGACACGCAATCTTGATTCTACCTGTAACCCTAATTTCCCGTTGCTATGTAGCATGCCATATTCACAGGTTCTGGGAATTAGGATGTGAACATCTTTGGGTTAGAAAGTCATACTTCTGCCCACCACACCCCACTAGATCTTTTTTAGAAGATACTTTTTTAAAATATAAAATATTGAAGAATACAACTAGAAATCATTGCTGTTACTACTTTCAAGCAGCTACTGTTACTGCTGGAGAATGCTTAGAGATAGTAAGTTCACTCACCCATTCTTCACATCCCAGCAGGTGGCCAGCTAAGTGTTCCTTGACTCAGGGACAGAGATATTCCTTGACATTGTTCCTATGACATTGTTCTCATTTCCAAGGTAAAGTTTAAGTTTAGCCCTTCACCCATGGGGTGTGTGAACACCCTCACTTTGTGCTCATTAGGTAAGATCCCACCCATCACCATCCCCTCTCCCCCATCTTGCTAGACTATATTTATGTGGGTGTATAATTATTTACATATTTATTTCACATTAGTATTGAATACATTGGATATTTTCTTCCATTCTTAAGATACTTTATTAAGAAGAATGTGTTTCAACTCCATCCAGGTAAACGTAAAAGCTATAAAGTCTCCATCTTTCCCTGGCTGAATAGTGTATATATATATATGACAGTATATCATTATATATATACTATGTAATGCTATATTTTATATATAGTATATAATACTATAATACTATACTATTATTATATATAGTATATAATACTATATATACTATACAGTATATCAAATATATATATGCCAAATTTGTTAATCCATTCATGGGCTGATGGGCATTTGGGTTGCTTCCGCGACTTCACAATTATGGCAGAGTAGAAAGCAGAAATATTCTCTGAGTTTTTCTGAGTGGTGCTACTTAAAAGCTCAAGAGCTTTAGGAGAACATAGTGGATTTTTCTATATTTTAAGTGTCATAAACATGAAGAGAAAACAAGATTTTCTCTAGAATTTAGGGCTGGTGGCGAGGGCTGGGAAGTACTGGGGAGACTAAAAGAGGGAAAGATGATGAATTGCAAGACCAGAGAAGAGTATTTCCTGCTTCCAGATGACACCACTGTGTAGTCTATAAAACCATGACAGGAAAAGCAGTAAACTGTGTCCAGGTAGACGGATTATCTGAAAGAGGCCTAGGGCCATGGTACCACCAAGGGAGGGAGGCTAGTGGGAACTTCAAGTACGAAGGCATTTTTTCTTTGAGCTCATGGAAGGTGGGTGAAGGATGGCTCAAAGTCAGAAATTAAGTTTTATTTTAAAAAATTCAAAGAAAATTTTTATTTATCATTTTTGTTTGTTGAATGGCATTTATACCTGATACTTCATAGGTAGCTACTTACCTGAGAATAATTTATTTTGCCAGAATTCACAAGTAAACTGGTTGGAGTCCATCCAAAAGAGCTCTCAATGGCTAAAGGAAAAATGTGAGCAACTAAATAAGCAGTGATAGTATTCTGAATCTTCACAGCAATGTTAGCAATAGTCAAAAGGTAGCAACAATCCAAGGTTATGAACAGGTTATTGGCTCAGTGCCCATAGCACAGTGGTTACGGCGCTGGCCACATGCACCAAGGCTGGTGGGTTCGAACCCAGCCAGGCCAGCTAAACAACGACAACTTCAACAAAAAAATAGCCAGGTGTTGTGGTGGGCACCTGTAGTCCCAGCTACTTGGGAGGCTGAGACAAGAGAATCACGCAACAGGAGTTTGAGATTGCTGTAAGCTGTGATGACACAGCACTTGACCCAGGGTGACAGAGTGAGATTCTGTCTCAGAAAAAAAGAAAAAAAGAACTCAGCTTATTGTCTAAATAATTTGTGGTTATAATCATGCAATGGAATACTTCTTAGCAACCAGTAGTTAACTGCAGGAAGTAATAAACTATTTTGATTGATGAAACATGGATGAATCTCCAAATAATCACGCTGTTCTGAAAGAAACCACACTGTTCTTTCACCTAAACAGTAAATTATGATTTTCATAAAATTCTGGAAAACATAAACCAACCTGTAGTGTCCAAAAGCAAATTAGTGGTTGCCTGAAAATGGTGGGGCAGGACAGGGAGGGCTGAGAGAAGGATTCCCAGGAACAATAGGACAGTTTTAAGGGTGACAGGCACATTCATTTTCTAAAATGTGATTGTTTCATAGGCATATACATAAAATTATATACCTTATGTTCTTCATTTTATATCAGAGCTCAGTAAAGCTGTTTAAAGAAAAAATGACAAGTTTAAATGTTAAGTAAAATAAAATCAAGTTACACAACTTACAGGTTTGTGTTTGTAAATGCAGAGTTAAGTGTCTACAGAGAACACTGTGCCAGTGGGTCAGTGTGGGGACAGTATCAATCAGTACAGGCTAGGTTATGCTACAGTAACAACTCCAAACATCTCAGTGACAGCATAATGTTCTCTTTCTCACCCTTGCTATGTGTCCCAGGTGGGTCTTCAGAATATTTTATTCCTCACAGAACTCAATGGCCCATATAAATAGCACCAAAAATTTGCTGAAAGGTGGATAAAATTTATTTATTTATGGACAGAGTCTTACTATGTTACCCTCTGTAGAGTACAGTCACATCACAGCTCACAGCAACCTCACACGTTTGGGCTTAAGCAATTCTCTTGCCTCAGCCTCGCAAGTAGCTGGGACTACAGGTGCCTGCCATAACACCTGGCTCTTTTTTTTATTGTTGCAGTTGCCATTGTTGTTTAGCAGGCCCAGGCAGGCCTGGAACCCACCAGCCTTGCTGTATGTGACTGGTACCCTAACCACTGAGCTATGGATAAAATAGCCTAGATAAAACCATTCTGTGACATTCTCTTTGCTACACACACCCCCATTTTAAAAAAAATTTTTTAATCTTTTGAAATGAACATGTATTACTACCATAAATAAAAATTACATAGAACAAAAGATCTATGCCAGAAAGACAGTGACTACACAGAAGAGTGCTATTCTGACCTTGGTTGATGTTTCAAAATCAAAGAGCAAGTGAGATAATTGAAAAAGAAGCCAAAAGAGAAAGGTGAAATATTATGCCTTCAGAATTTTGGTTCTTAATACTGATGCAATTTCTAATGTTTTCTATAAATAATAAATTACAAAATGGATATTTGGCACAAAGTTTGCTTTTAAAAGTGCACTTTTCAATTCTTGACAATTTGAAAATGTTCCAATTCTTCCACATTCCCGTCCATAATAGTATGCTTTGTAAATCTCGTTATGACAAATTGTTTCCAATAAATCTTCCTGTCAAACAAATGTTTTCTCTGTCAAACTTATAAATTAGTAAAAATAGCCACAATAATCATATCCTATACAAAAAGACCTAATTTATGTTATTCATTGTGCTAATTGATTTATATGACTGCTAATCCTTAGAACTACTTCAAAAGGTATGTTATACAAATGATTCTTACTAATAAGAAACTGATATTCAGAGGTAAAATAACTTGTTCAAGCTCACATCAGTGAGAAAAGTGGTGTTATTTTCACTGCATTATGTCACCTTCTCATTTTTACAATTTACTCCCAAGGAATGCCTAATTACATACTTTTCTTTCTTTTTTTTTTTTTGAGATAGAGCCTTACCTATCTCGTTGCCCTCCTTTGAGTGCTGTCGCATCATAGCTCACAGCAACCTGAAACTCTTGGGCTCAAACAATCCTCCTGGGTAGCTGGGACTGCAAGCACCCGCCACAACACCCAGCTAGTTTTAGAGACAGGGTCTTGCTCTTATTAAGGCTGGTCTCGAACCTGTGAGCTCAGGCAATACACCTGCCTCAGCTTCCCAAAGTGCTAAGAACTGCATCTGGCCTCTCACATATTATTTTTTAGTTAAGAGGTGGAGTCTGGCTCTGTTGTTCAGGTTAGAGTGTAGTGGTATGACACAGCTCCCTGCAGCCTAAAGTTCTTGCCCTGAAGCAACACCCCATCTCAGCCTCCCATAAAACTGGGGTTACAGGCTCACCCCCACACGAAGCTACTTTTTTTTTTTTATTGTAGGGGATTCATTGAGGGTACAAGAAACCATGTTACACTGGTTGCATTTGTTAGGAAAAGATGCTCTTACAATCGTGTTTTGCCCCCAAAAGGTGTGGCACACACCAAGTCCCCAAGACCCCACCCCCCTTACTCCTTCCCTCTCTCTGCTCTTCCTTTCCTCACCCCTCTCATTCTTCCTCTCTCTGCTCTTCCCTTCCTTCACCCCCACCATGTCAATAATTGTCATTAATTGTCCTCATATAAAACTTGAGTACATGCGATTCCTGCTTCTCCATTCTTGAGATGCTTTACTAAGAATAATGTGTTCCACTTCCATCGAGGTTAGTACAAAGGCTGTAAAGTCTCCATTTTTTTTAATGGCTAAATAGTATTCCATAGTGTACATATACTATAGCTTGTTAATCCATTCCTGGATTGGTGGGCATTTAGGTTGTTTCCACGTTTTGGCGATCGTAAATTGAGCTGCAATAAACAGTCTAGTGCAAGTGTCCTTATGATACAAGGATTTTTTTCCCTTCTGGGTAGATGCCTAGTAATGGGATTGCAGGATCAAATGGGAGGTCTAGCTTGAGTTCTTTGAGATTTCTCCACACTCTTTAAGGTCCTTTAATTATAAGATGATATCATAGGCAAAGAATGAGAATTTGACCTCCTCTGCCCTTTATTTCCTTCTCTTGCCTGATTGTATTGGCTAGAACTTCCAGCCTTATGTTGAAGAATAATGGTAACAGAGGACAGCCTTGTCTTGTTCTAGTTCTAAGTCAAAAAGCTTTTAGTTTTTCTCCATTCAGTATAATAATAGCTGCGGGTTTGTTGTAGATGGCTTCTATCAGTTTAAGAAATGTTCCAACTATATCTATATTAAGTGTTCCAATTAGAAAAGTGTGCTGAATTTTATCAAATGCTTTTTCTGCATCTATTGATGATATGGTTTTTGCTTTTGCTTCTGTTGATATGTTGAATTACATTTATGGACTTGCATAAGTTAAATTAAAAATCAATTATTTTTATATATACTGGTATATAACAAATAAAAATATTAATGGTAAAAAACAAAAATACAAAATTACCATTGATGGTAAGACTAAAAATATGAAGTCCTTAAGCAAAAGATGTGAAAAACCTCTCCACTAAAAGCTATAAAATGTTGCTGAAAGAATTAAGGATGATCTAAATCAGTTAAAGAGCTACACTTTGTTTATTGATGAGAAGACTCAATATTGTTAACATGGAAATGTTACTCAAACTGATCTGTATATTCAAGATAATCCCAATTAAAACTACTTTGGCTATTCTTTTGTAGAAATCACCAAATGATTTTAAAATTTATATAAAGTACAAAACACCTAGAATATCCAAAACAACTTTTAGAAAGACCAATGATGTTGAAAATTTTACATTATATGTTTTTAAGACCTGCTGTAAATCTATAATAACCAAGTATTGATCATTGGAAATGAATAGAATGCACAAAGTAGGCCCACAGATACAGTCAATTGCTTTTTATAAAGATGTTGAAGCTATTTATTTAAGGAAGTGATTATTCTTTTCAACAAACCAGAACAACTTGATAGACAACAACAACAAGAAAATCAACAACAAAAAACACAATCCAACCCCCCAAGCCCCTAAACTCATCCTTTATTTCACACCATGTATCATACCATAATTAACTTGAAATAAATCATATACCAAAATGTAAGAGCTATGTTTATAAAATTTCTGGAACAAAGCAATGGAAAATGTCATAGAGATCATGGGATGACAAAGATTTTTCAAATATGATGCAAAAAGCATGAACTATAAAGGAATAAAATTAAGAAACTGATCTTAAATAAGATTAAAACCTTTTGCTATCTTAAAATCAGTGTTATAAAAATGAAACAGCAAACAAGAGACTGGGATGAAATACTTGTAAATCATGTATCTGACAAATAATTGTTATCTTGACTATGAAAAGAATATAAAAGTTGGCAATAAGAACACAAATAACCAAATTTTGACAATGGAAAAAATATTCAGACACTTGAACAAAGATGCAGATGACAAACCCATGAAGATATATTTGACATGATTGCCAATAGATCATGCAAATTGAGTTCTACTGAGAGCTCCCTTCGTACTCATTAGATTGACTACAATTTTTTTTTATTAAATCATAATTGTGTACATTGGTGCAACCATGGGACACAATGTGCTGACTTTATAAACATTCTGAAATATTTTCATTAAACTATTTAACATAGCCTTCATGGCCTTTTAATCACTACATGAAGACATTTATATTCTACATTTAGTAATTTTCACTTGTACCCTTGTAAGATGCACTGTACGTGTGATCCCACCAATCACCCTCCCTCCACCCATCCTCCCCTTCCCCTCCCCTCCCTTGCCCTTTTCCCCATTTCTTGTGCTATAACTGGATTTTAGCCTTCATATGAAAGCTATAGATTAGCTTCATAGTAGGGCTGAGTACATTGGATACTTTTTCTTCCATTCTTGAGATACTTTGCTAAGAAGAATGTGTGCCAGCTCCATCCATGTAAACACAAAAGAGGTAAAGTCTTCATCTTTCTTTAAGGCTGCATAGTATTCCAGGGTATACATGTACCACAGTTTATTAATCCATTCCTGGGTCAGTGGGCAGTTGGGCTTCTTCCACGACTTAGCAATTATGAATTGGGCTGCAATAAACATTCTGGTACAGGTATCTATATTGTGATGTGGTTTTTGGTTTTCTGGATATATACCTAGTAAAGGAATTATAGGATCGAATGGCAGATCTATTTTTAGATCTCTAAGTATTCTCTAAACATCCTTCCAAAAGGAATATATTAGTTTGCATTCCCACCAGCAGTGTAGAAGTGTTCCCTTTTCTCTGCATCCACGCCAGCATCTCTGGTATTGGCATTTTGTTATGTGGGCTAATCTTGCTGGAGATAGATGATATCTCAAGGTAGTTTTGATTTGCATTTCTCTGATGATTAAGGATGATGACCATTTTTTCATGTGTCTATAGGCCGTGCGCCTATCTTCCTTAGAGAAGTTTCTCTTCAAGTCCTTTTCCCACCCTGAGATGGGATCACTTGTTCTTTTGTTGCTAATATGTTTGAGTTCTCTGTGGATTCTGCTTATTAAACCTTTGTCGGAGGAATTACCTGCAAATATTTTCTCCCAATGTGAGGGCTGTCTGCCTGCTACAGTTACTGTGTTCTTAGCAGTGCAGAAGCTTTTTAGTTTGATCAGGTCCCAGTAGTGTATTTTTGATACTGTTTCAATTGCCTGGGGAGTCCTCCTCATAAAAAATTCACCCAGGCCAATTCTTTCGAGAGTTTTCCCTGCACTTTCTTCTATTATCTTTAGTTTCATGTCTTAAGTTTAAATCTTTGATCCAGTGACAGTCTATCTTAGTTAATGGTGAAAGGTGTGGGTCCAGTTTCAGTCTTCTGCAGGTTGTCAGCCAGTTCACCCAGCACCATTTGTTAAACAGAGAGTCTTTTCCCCACTGAATGTTTTTAATTGGCTTGTCAAAGATCAAATAGCAGTAAGTAGTTGGGTTCATCTCTTGGTTCTCTATTCTGTTCCATATATCTACCTCTCCGTTTTTGTGCCAGTACCATGCTGTTTTGATCACTATTGATTTATAGCACAGTCTCAGGTCTGGCAGTGTGATTCCTTCTGCTCTGTTTTTATTTCTGAGTAATGTCTTGGCTATTTGAGGTTTTTTCTGATTCCATATAAACTGAAGTATTATTTTTTCGAGGTCTTTAAAATATGACAATGGAGCTTTAATAGGAATTGCATTAAAATTGTAGATTGCTTTGGGTAGTATGGACATTTTAACAATGTTGATTCTTCCCAGCCATGAGCATGGTATGTTTTTCCATTTGTTGACATGTTCAGCTATTTCTTTTCTTAGAGTTTCATAGTTCTCTTTATAAAGATCTTTCACATCA
>CAUYON010174138.1:0-13583 GCA_963573935.1 Arctocebus calabarensis | reverse complement strand
GTATGCAGGAATCGACTCCTATAACTTTAACAGTAGAAGAAGACAAGATAACAGGAAAGGGGTCTTCCCAAGTTGGGGTCAGGGAAGGTGAATTAGAGGGGAGAGTTTTGATCATGACTAGATCTCCACGAGGGAAAAGTTCCTGTTTTAGTTAGTATGCTCCTCCCCAAAAGGGGAGTGTCATTGAGTTCTTAGTCTTCTCAGTTAGGTGTGAGCAGTGCAGGAGCGAATGGACGGTATTGCCTTACTGGGAGTGTTTACAGGTACTTCCTTTCAAACCAGTTTCACTGTTAAGCCCGCACAGGCCGCTGGGCGTGTAGAGCGGCTGTGGTGCATTGTAATAGTAGGGCACGACCACTAGGTGGTGATAAAAGACAAGCTTCTTAATAGGGTGCCGCTGCGCCAAGGCCCAGTGGCCACCTGCCCCGATTTGGGTGCTGTAAACTGAAATCAGGAGTTGAGAGAGAATGAGACTTTTTTTCAATCAGGTAGAGGAAAAACATAAAGTCCCTCCAATCTAATTGGTCAATTATTGTATCATTTATAGTACTTTATCCAAGATAACTTATATTGACTGTTGAATTTCATAGCTTTACATTATACAAAAGGAGCCAAAACACAGTCAAGGACTCATTTGCATAATGAAAATTTTGGTAAAGAATCGAGATCTTCCTTTATATATGAATGGTTCTATCGTCATATGAGTATACACAGACGCATGATTGGGGACAATTATCCTTCCCTGTTGCGAGACTTTTAGTCCTAAGAGAACTTACGTCCAGATATTTCCAGAAATGTCCAGAAACATATTCATGAGCCTAGCAAAAGCATTCCTTTCATGACTGCCTAGGGGACTTGGCTTTTTTACTACTTTGTTTTTGAAGTACTTTCTTGGGAGCAGAAAAATTGAGTTGAGAAATCTTTAAAAATGTATTGGTGCATTGGACTGTCTTCTAAACTAGAAATCTGGAGATTGTTCAAAGATGCAGTAATGTTCTCAGTAATGTGGAAGGTTCAAGGCAGGAAGGGGCTGAGCCGGCTGGGTGTGAGTAGCACAGAGTGGGTGTGGGGTGGGGACTTAACTGTGGGTTGGGTTCAGGCCCAGCGTTCTGTAGGTTCAGCACAGTGGACTCATGTGGATAGAGCCCGCATGCTAGGATTATAGGGCTGTGGTCTTCCCTGCTATTTTTATTGGCGAGTGCTGACTGCGTGCTTGCTGAGTGAGTCTCCATGTTGAGGCCTTCACCTCACCTCCACAGTAACCTGAGGAGTGGGCTACCATCTTCATCTGACAGATGAGGAAACAGGCGCTGGACATTCAGTTCTCCGGAAAAGGCCGATGTGGGGCTGAGATGTGCCTGTGTCTCTCTCCACATCCAGAACAGCCTCCCCCACAGCCCTCCACTCCCTGTCCTTGGCCACCACCCTGTCCCCCTCAGTGCCTGGCTGGGCAGTGGGCAGTGTGTGCCCCGCCCTCCATGTGCCTCTGTCCTGGGTCCTCTCGAGTCCACACATTCTGTCTTTAGGCTCCCTGAAGCAAGGTGACTTGTGCTTCCTGCCTACGAGCCATGTATTCTGTTTTCGTAGTTGGCCGACCGTCAGAGGCCCATTCCATCCCCTTCCTCCTCTAGTTCTGGATGCTCACGTGGCCACCACCCACTGTAGCTGCACAGGGAACGGAATCGTGGTCAGCCCCAAACAGGTCAGCCTCAGAAGCGAAAACTAAAATTGCCACCTGCCCGTTTCCAGTCTGCTTGTCCTTGGGTACAGCCTAGGATGTTGCACCCGGAACTCACCTGGGGTTTAGCTGTCAGCTGCCACCAATGATGTGCCAAGGTCCCAGCCAACCCTCAGGATGTTTTTAGCCAAGGGAATGAATGGCCCCTTCTGCCTTCTAGGTGGGGATGACTTAATGAGGTGAAACACAGCTTAATCATCGGACTGGAAGTTTAGTTTGTTTTGTAGCAGGACCTATTTGAGTCCTTTTAAAAAGGTTGTCTATCCCTGGGAAGATACAAAAGTCATCTAGGGAGAAAAATAAAGCTCATATTAAAAACATCGCATTCATCAACTAATTTCTGCTTAGATTCGGTAAAAATAAGGCAGAGAAATGCAACCTGGTTTTATTTTTCTCTAAGGAGCAGAGATGCCTTTTCTCCAGCCTTCAACTTGATTCTCAAAGAGATTAAGCCTTGTAATAATGTTAGATCCACAAATGCATCTACTGGTAATTCAGAGTGGTTAGAAATAAGATTTCCATGGTGAGGGGAGCTTCTCTGCGAAAGGCTACCTCTCCATGGTTCGAGGAGTCTGTGCCTCTTCTGAGGATGACATTACCAGGGCATGTTCACTCTGACCACTGTGAATGGACATTTGAGTCTTTTATGATTTGGGGGATATTTTGAATAAACACTTGTGGGCAAATCTTTTTGTCCATGAATATTTTTACTTCTCTTGAGTAAATACCAAAGAGTGAATTAAGAGTGTAGGTCTCTGAGGATGAAATCCACATCCCATTCATTTTTTTGTCACCCAGAGTCCAGTGCTTTGAGTGGAAGTGTTAAGTGAACTTCTTGCTGGGGAAAGAGAATGAATACTTAGTGAATATTTACTATTTGCCAGATCTACTCTTCAAAGAACTTCTCACATATTGTCATATTTAGTCGTTTCAACAACCAGACAACATAAGTATTATTTTTACAGATCTTTCTTTTCATTTTTTTGAGACAGAGTCTCACTTTGTCACCCTCGGTAGAGTGCTGTGGCATCACAGCTCACAACAACCTCCAACTCCTTCCTGGGCTTAGGAGATTCTCTTGCCTCAGCCTCCTGAGTAGCTGGGACTATAGGTGCCTGCCACAATACCCAGCTATTTTTTGTTGGCCGGGGCCAAGTTGAACCCACCCCCCTCAGTATATGGGGTTGGCGCCCTAGCCATTGAGCCACAGGTGCAGCCCCAGAACTTTATTTCTAACTGGAGAGACATAGGATCAGGTAAGTCCAACAGCCTGCCTGGGCACACACAGATGGTAAGATGTTTGACTCCAAACACCAGGGTTATTTGTTACTATTTGCTGCCTGTCCAAGCAGCTATGTTGGTTCGATTTGTGGGAGCCTCTCAGGAGCCCTAAATTCTCCTGAGAGCCTTTGGGTTATTAAGCTAATTATTGTCACCTTGTAGAAATGTAGACTAATTTTCTAGATCTTTATGTGTTGATGACTCACAATAAACAATGCTTCCATAAAATCCATAGGTTATTGAGGCTTTTTCTTGCAGGAACCTTTTGGAGAAAAAGAACTTTGATAGGACCTAGGATTCTTTAAAATTTGATAGCAATTCATCTCCTCCAAATGGGTGGTTGCTGGCAGAGTGCACCATGGCACCCAACTCCATAGCAAGGCGGAGCGGCTGGGATGCCCGGGGCTGTGCAGACTGAGTAGCAAACACTGAAATACTTCTGCGTCAGTGGGAGAACGGCAGCCCACCCCTGCTCCTCCCTGGGGTACCGTCCTCTCCACCATCATAGGACCCAACAATGAAAGGGTTACACCCAACCCTGCAGGGGCCTCCAAACCCCCGTGCCGGTGCCTTGGCCACTGTTCCCACTGGTTGGCCCTAGACTCAAAATTGTTAAATAGTTTGATTATAACTCTTGGCTAAAAGTTACCTTCAAAACAAATTTAGGTTGATCATATTCTTATCTCACTCTTCAGTATAATAGTCCCCTTATCTGGTATTTCTCTGTCCCAGGTTTGAGTTACCCTCAGTACAAAATCTACCAAGATCTGAAAATGGGATAGTATAGTGAAAAAGATATTTCGTGAGAGTAGGAGAGAGAGAAAGACAGGAGAGAGAGGGAGGGAGGGGGAGAGAAAAGCTAGCATCACATTTTGTGATAGGATATTGTTTTATTTAATTAAAAAAATTATTTACTGCTGCCAGGGGCATGCAACCAGCCTGAGGTTATCCAGAGTCACCAAAGCTGCCAGTGCCCATTCCCCAGCTCTTACAGAATATTGATCCTAAGCCCCACTGCTGACTGAACAGTGGACCCCAGAAAAATCTTCAAACTCATTTTCTGGCCCTATGTCTGAACTCATTTTTAGAATTGAGATTCAGATACAATTGACCAGCATTAATTGTTGAAACAGGGATTATAAGACTAACAAAATAGACTCTCTGGCTCAGCGCCTGTGGCTCAATGGGCTAAGGCGCCAGCCATGTACACCTGAGCTAGCGGGTTCGAATCCAGCCCGGGCCCGCCAAACAACAATGATGGCTGCAACAAAAAAATGGCCGGGCATTGTGGCAGGCACCTGTAGTCCCAGCTACTTGGGAGACTCGCTTGAGCCCAGGAATTGGAGGTTGCTGTGAGCTGTGATGCCATGGCACTCTCTCCAGGGTGACAGCTTGAGGCTCTGTCTCAGAAAAAAAAAAAAAAAAAAAAAACCAGACTCTTTATGATAATAATATGCTAAATTATTAACAGGACATCAAGTCATGAAGGGCAAAGTTTGGGTTACACCTGCAGATCGTCAATTTGCTTATTGTGGCTTGTCTCCAATTAACAGACTTCCTTATTTAACTTAAAACATTTCAAGCCTTCAGACAAAGCCTTATTTCTTTAACCAATTACCAACCAGATTCATAGAATCTTTGAATTCACCTGTAACCTGTAACCCCTGCTTCAAAATGTTCTGCCTTTTGGGGCCAAACCAATGTATAATTTTCGAACATTTAATTTATGTTTTTATCTGTAATTCCTGTCTCCTTAAAATATATAAAACCAAACCATAACCTGACTGCCTCAGGGCCATTGACTCAAGCTTCCTTGGATGTGGCTCTCCAGGCTGTGTCACACGTTTGCTTAGGTTCGGTGCCCGTATCTCTGTGGTAGGCCGCCAGCTACATACACCAAGGCTGGCGGGTTTGAACCCAGCTCGGGCCTGCCAAACAACAATGACAACTCACAACAAAAAATAGCTTGGCATTGTGGGGAGCGTCTGTCATCCCAGCTACTTGGGAGGCTGAGGCAAGAGAATCACTGAAGCCTAAGTGGAGTTTGCTGTGAGCTGGGACGCCATGCTGCCCCCTGACCGAGGGTGTCATCGTAAGACCCTGTCTCAGAAAAATAAACAACATTTATCTCAGAACATACCTCTTTAATTATTTTATTGACTTTGGAGTTTTCCCCATTAATGGAATTGTTTTCTTCTGTTATTAGGCATTGTTGATCTCTTGTGCCTGATTTATAAAGGAAACTTTCTCGAGGTGTGTACGTGTAGGAAAAACAGCAGGTACAGAGTTGGGTGCTGTCCCTGGTTCCCCGCATCCGCTGTGGGCCTCAGAATGTCCTGGCTGTGGATATAGGAGGACTACTGTGGAGTCCCCCACTTTGTGGTTCACGGTTCAAGTTCCCCCCTCCCTTTCATCATTCTTAGGTGGGCTGAACTCCTGTAACAAAATGCAGAGTAACAGAGAAAAACAAAACGAGTTTCTTAACATGCATACATTGTGTGTGTGTGGTAGATACCCGGAGACGTGAGCAGCGTTAATGTTTGTTGAAACAAATCGTAAGACTGACAAAACAGACTCTTTTTGACAATAAGGCTTAAATACTGACAGAAAGAAAGAAGGGCGCTGGAGGTGTGGAGCGTAGGTCTGGAGAGGTAGCCCAGACAGGGAGAGTTAGACAAGGGCAAGGCTTCTAAAGCATGCTGGAGTCCTCCTCCCCATTTGGGTCCAGAAAGGGGGACATTCACAAATGCAGAGAACTCCTTTATATAGTAGATGGTGGTTCCCTGGCGAGAGGGGAATTTCTTCTGTGTTCTCTGAGCTCCGTCTGTGTCAGCAGTTTCTCAAAATAATCCTATGCCAAGAAGGCATATTCTGGGATGGCATATTTTGGTCTCTTATAGTCATATTTTGGGGTGACATGTGCTGATCTCCTAGAGTTGTATTTTGAGGTGCATATTCTGGCCTCCCGCACTGGTCGTGCTGAAGTTAGGCAGACATTGGAGCATAGCAATTATGGGCATAGGTTTTGGCGTCAGACAGGCTTCAGTTTTGATTTTTGGTTCTGCTGCTTCCTGGTGCGTCTGATCTTTGGTGAGTTATGACAAGTCAGACAACTTCCCTTCACTCTGGTTTTCTCATCTGGAAAATGGATAAAATAACACCTACTCCATAGTGGTTGGAGATAAAAGAGTTTCTGGGTGCAAAGACCTTGCCCCAAATGCTCCCTACATGCTGGCCACTGTTCCCTATTTCAGGGGAATTCTTGTAGATTCATTCACTGCTGAATGTTCCTTCCTTCCTTCCTTCCCTCCCTCCCTCCCTCCCTCCCTCCCTCCCTTCCTTCCTTCCTTTTTTTTTTTTTTAAGACAGAGCCTCAAGCTGTTGCCCTGGATAGAGTACCGTGGCGTCACAGCTCACAGCAACCTCCAACTCCTGGGCTTAAGCAATTCTCTTCCCTCAGCCTCCCACGTAGCTGGGAATACAGGCGCCCACCACAATACCCGGCTATTTTTTGGTTGTAGTTGTCATTGCCGTTTGGCAGGCCTGGGCTGGATTTGAACCTACCAGCTCTGGCGCCTTAGCCACTTGAGTTACAGGCACTGAGCCAGAGTGTTACTTTCTTAAGATATTTGAGGCCATAGCTGTTAATTCCAAAAGAACCTCTTTTACTGCTTTAGACTTTATGTGAGTTGATTTCAACTCCATGCCTTTCTTTCTTCTTTTTATTTTTTGAAGCAGAGATTCTTTCCTAAGGGACAACTGACTTAAAATGGTAGGAAGTAAAGAAAAAACGTGTTGTAAAAGTGAAAAACAAACTTAATGTTTCACGTTTGACTCCGTGACATCTTTGCCTGCACCTACGGGCTGGAGAAAAGACCCCTGTGCACCTTGCATGTAAAATCAATTAAACACACAAAAAGTACAGCTTTTCTGGTCAGAAAAAAACCTCGAGTGCCTTGGGATTTAAACCTTTGATTTTGAATATGTAATGATAGGTTATAGTGATTCCTATTCTGTCCTGCCATTTTCTTTTCTTGATAAGGCTGTATTTTTGAATTGAAAGAGCCCCTACAGCTTGAGGGCAAAAGCAATCACAGTCCTCATTCTGAAAGTACCAGGGTGTAGATAAAAAGGCAGGCTTTGGTTGTGTGCACCCGTGTGTGTGAGTCTGAGTTTGTGCATGTGTGTGTGAAGGAAATAATGCCGCCAAGCAGATGGGAACGTTGAGAAGGAGAAATAGAGCAGGGTGCCTCCAGATCGAATGCACAGTTTTTACCACAGCTGCTCTTCCTTTGATTTCACATACTCCAGAAGGAATGATCACAGATGGTGAATACGGTTCTCCAAAAGATTGTGATCATTTTCACGTATGAATCCTTCCTTTATGAACCTTGTTGGAGCCAAGAAAAAACTTGTCCTTCACCCTGTGAAGGTTTACTCGAAATCACTGCCAGGAGGTGTCTGATTGTGGTTCCACATCTCCTGTGAGCCTTCAGAATGCGGAGCCAAAGATATACGGGAAATTGTGCAGTTTTTATGCTCAGATTTAACAAAGTATAGATAGCTGGGTAAAAATATATTTGGGCCAACGAGTATGCTCTAAGGCTAGTAGACTGTGTGGGAAAACCCACCAAGGCCCGTCTGCTTAGACTTTTCTTGGTATCTCTGAGTAGCGTCCTTCCTTCTAGGCATGGGGCAGCAGCCTGTTTGGAATGCGGTTTTATGACCTACAAACAAGATAGGTCTTCTTAATTTCATGATGGACAATGTTTACACAGAAAATTAGAATAATATTTTTAGGTTTTATGGCAGGCTTTGGAGGGAAGGGTTTTTTTTTCTAGTTTCTATGACTAGCCTCAGGGGAGAATAAGAGTGTGAGACAGGAAGGCAGGAGAGAAGGTCAGAGAAAAACCTTTGCTCTGAGGTTGCTTCTGAGGCCTTCATGTGGGTTTTTTTTTTTTTTTTCAGACAGTCACTCTGCCACCCTGTGTTGAGTGCAGTAGTGTCACCATAGGTCACAGCAACTTTGAACACCCAGGCTCAAGTGATTCTCTTGGCTCAACCTCCTTAGTAGTTGGGACTACAGGCTATGTGCCACAACACCCGGCGAATTTTTCTATTTTTAGTAGAGACAGGGTCTTCCTCTTGCTCAGGCTAGTCTCAAACTCCTCAGCTCAAGCAATCCAATTGCCTCAGCCTCCCAGAGTGCTAGGATTATAGGAATGAGCCACTGCGCCCAGCCAATTTGGGGGTATTGTTTTTTGAATCCCAACATTTCCTGATTTGAAACTTCCCCACTTCCCCAAGAAATTTGTGGTCCAGAAATTGAATTGGTGGATTATTTTACATCACAGTCCTGGGAATAGGTAACATTTCAGGCAGTGGTGTTGCAGATGGCTTTCTACCCAAGTCAGACCTTTATATGATTTGAGTAATCAGATATTTAGTAAGAGGCATTTATATGGAAACAAAAGAAAAATAAAGTTGAACAATTACAACAAACTGTAAGCTCAGCAGCCAGTGGAGAAGATTTATAGATGTTGGGCTCAAAGCATGTTTAGATGACAGGAGAGCAACAGTGCCAAGCTGACAGGGTCTTGCTGGTTTGCAGTTTGCATTAGGCGGGTGTTCCACTGAACTTTCCGAGCAGTCTATACCTCGCCTGGCACAAAGCCTGTTTTCATGTATTAAATTGCTGTAGTGGTTTCTCTTGTAGGACTTCAATTTCTAGGTTTGAGAGCCCAATGAAGGAGGTGGTTGGAGAATGCGGGCTGTGGATGGGCTGGTTCCCACCTCAACAGCTCACTCTCAGGCAGCTTTTTTCCTGTCTCTAGGAAAAAAGGCGGAGGTTGCCCCTCCTTCCAGAGTCAGAGAGGCCCCAGCTGTCACAGCTGCAGAATACAGACGAGAAGACATGACTGACACCTGGAGGGTTATTAGTGCTGAATCTGAGATCTTGGGAACCAAGATGGCCCTGAAATGCCTTGTTTTGGGAGCACAAATGTATTGCAGAAATGGGCAGGAAGCCATCTATGATGAGATTCCCAACTCTCAGGTGGCCAAGCATGGAGGAGCTGGGACTGAAGAGCAGTGACCACAGCCAGATAGGACAAGGCACGTCTGTGAGGGCCCGAGGCCCAGGAGGATACTGAATAGATATGGAAGGTACCAATGTGACCAGGGTGGATAGTGGCTACAAAGTACATACCTACTGATTTATGTAAGGCAGTGGTTCTCAACCTTCCTAATGCCGCGGCCCTTTAATACAGTTCCTGTGGGCCGCGGCCCACAGGTTGAGAACCGCTGATCTAAGGCATACCATGAAATGGTTAAACCAAACTCTGGGCTTCTCACTAAAAGTTTAGCCCGCACCCAGGTGTCATTACGGCACACACCTTCAGACATGTGGCTGTCATGCTGGAGGCTGTGGATGTGTGAGGTGCTTTATTGTTCTGGCCAGTAGGCATCTCTATCGGGTAAGGTGTTGGATAAGCATGGCAGGTGAGGGTGGGTTTCTAATAATAAATAAATTGCATTTCAGATGCTTAGCTCTCTCTCTCTTACACACACATGCACACACACACAGTTGGATTTGTCTTTCCTGATTCCTAAAATGGCAAGGCTACCCCACTGTAGTAATCAGAGAAATAACCTTGGTTCTTAGTTTAAAATATTTGGGGGAAAAAGCTGAGCAAAAGATTAAAATATCAGGGAAGTATTGTTTCCCTGAGCTTGGTTTCTTTGGCAATCTTTACCCCCTGCCTCCCAGGTCGAGCTCTGAAGCCAACAGATGCTGCAAATGGGAGTGTTGACCTCAAACATTTCTTGTGGCTTGGACTCTGGTCAATGGGGGATTTTACGGCATCTTGTTCCTTGGTGACAGTGGGAAGGGCCAGCAATTATGAGCAGGGTAGTGACGTGTCCCTGAGTAATTCTGAGCAACAACCCACTCTCTGAGGCCTCTTCGTGGCCGTGCTCTGGAGTGTGGCTGCTGGGACACACTGATGACTGTGCAGAGACAGGAGGGGACAGGAGGAAGGTGAGACAGCTGCTAACGCTGCTTCAGCTGGCGTGCAGCCCCGTCTCCGGCATCATATGCCTGTCTGTGGGAGGTGGCTGGGGTGGATTCTGCTCTTTATTCAAACTGTAAACAAAAATGTAAATTGATCTGACAGGAAGGCCAAATGGTAAATTCTGGAACTCGTGGACATCTTACAGTGGTCGCGAATGTCTGCATGTTGGAGACGGGATTTGAACCCGTATCACTTCACGTCTGAAGCTCAGACTCCTCTTTCCCCGTTTATGCAGCACAGGCTGTGGGAATGTCGTAAATGCCCCCCCAAACCGTTCTCCGCCTTCCTGTCTCCTCCTCCTCCTCTTTCTCCTGCCCTTCCTCCTTTTCTTTCCCCCCTACTCCATCAACTTCTTCCTTCTTCTCACTATTATATCTACCACTTACTGTCACTCTGTCCCGCTGATAGAATCTCAGCAAGTCACACAGTTGGTGTCATTGGCCCCTCTTTACCAGGACATGGACTCATTGAGGGTCTCACAGCTGGCAAAGGGCTGAGCTTTAGCCCAGATTTTCCTGACTTCAAACCTAGTGATTTTAACTCCTTGACGCCCACATACCTGGATGTCAGCTAGGCAGAAGAAAGCACAGAGTTTCTTCTTTGGCCTGGGTTAGCTGCCTCCAGGCCTTGAGGCAGGTTTTTAAAAATTCTCAGGGAGATGATAACTGCCCTGCGGTCATTTCACATGTGTGGAGGGTGGGTTGGCCTTGCTTTATGAGGACCGCTGAGGTCCTGGTCCCCATGTCGCACCGTGTGGGCTGTTCTTGCCATGAGCCGGGCTCAGCGTATCTGGTGCCTGGCGACCCCCTGAGAGACCCCTTTCAGGAGCAACTGGAGCGGTGCTACTACTATCTGCCCTCCCAACCTTTGCTTCCCCTTAGGGCCTAAAATGGCACGATGGGCCTTCATCTTAAGTCATTCTAATCTCTGAGTGGGAAGGAATTTATGTGTATAAAACATAAATATGGCTTTTAATTTGTTACCATTATTTTTACTTCATTATACACATATCAGTAAAACATGCTTGAAGAGGATTTTTGTTTCTCTTATTGAAGTTACTTGTCATGGGGTTCCCCAGCAGGAAGCCTCTCTAGGACGCAACAGAAAGGCTCTCATGGAAAGGCAAACTCCCATTTTCTTAGACCTGGGAGTGCGCCCGGAGGGTGGAGGCCCACAAAGGGCTCACGGGCTCTGGAATACTGGAACCGACATGGCACATCTCCGATATCAGGGGGTCACACTGGTTTTTAATCCAAGAATAGTAAATGAAGAAACAAGACTGCTTTAAAGCCACGTCTGTAACCTGGAAGCACCTTATCTTCCCTGGCAAGCTGTATTGCCTGATTTAAAAAATCCAAATGGTTGGCTTGGTGCCTGTGGCTCAATGGGCTAAGGCGACAGCCACGTACACCTGAGCTGGCAGGTTCGAATCCAGCCCGGGCCCGCCAAACAACAATGATGGCTGCAACCAAAAAATGGCCGGGCTTTGTGGCAGGCACCTGTAGTCCCAGCTACTTGGGAGGCAGAGGCAGGAGACTCGCTTGAGCCCAGGAATTGGAGGTTGCTGGGAGCTGTGATGCCACAGCACTCTATCCAGGGTGACAGCTTGAGGCTCTGTCTCAAAAAAAAAAAATCCAAATGGTTTAGCAATTACAGATGGCTTTCCAAAGTCTTATTTTCATATTTCCAATCCTCTTCCAAAATGTTTTTTTAATATTTGACATCAACGACTAATAATATAGGGTAATTGATTAGCAGATAGCTCAACTTTAAGTTTCATTTCCCCCACCCCCAGCCCTGACCCCAAGCTTTTGTGGTGAGGTGCAGAGGCTAACTGTGGAGGGCCAGCCTGGTAACTATGGCAACAGCACTGCCATCAATGAAGTGGCTCTCAGAGCCCATTGCAGTCAGGCTGGAGGCTAATTCCTATAACAAAGCCTCTTCTGTGTTTACTTGGGCACAGGAAAGCAGTTGGTTGTGATGGTGGCCACAACAAACCTTCAGCCCGAAGATCTGGGAGGGAAAAACATGATCATTACCTACCCTCACGTCGTTAACTATTTTATGCTCAGATGAATGAGAAAAGCCAACAAACCTGGCAGGTGTAATGCAGCCCGGTCCTCTAAACTGTATCATTACTTCATTCCACACACTCATTCAAATACTTGGAACATGTTCTTTAAACATTTCTCAATCTGGGTACAAAGTGCACAGTGATGTTACAAAGCTGTCTTGAACACCTCAAGGCAATCTTCAAAACCATGCTTTCTCAGAGTTTGTTTAAAAGTCACCCGACTATGAGACTACTGTACTTCCATTAGTTGCTGGCTTGGTGGGATCAGCTCCCCTCTTGGAAATGAAGCAAGATTTCAAGTGGCACCTGTTTTGTGGCACATGATTTCTAAGGTTGGCCACTGTGATCACATTTCTAAGGGTGCTTATTGTTAGCTGAAAAAAGTCAGTATATTATAAATTCAAGAGAAAACAGATCCCATGTTAATAAAATGTTTGGGACAGAAAGTATTAAACCCGAAAAGCAGATTAATTTTGACTTCTAGAGAAAGAGGAGTGTTTACTTTCTAAATTTTAATGAAATGTGTCTGTATTCTGGTCCATTTTAATCTATGACAACACCTTCACTGTCGGTAACACCTGAGCTTTCTTATTTTCCAGGTGTTTAATTTTCTATAAAGTATTAAACTTATTTTGGGGTGATTCTTCAGTTCTTAAATGGGGATAAAAGTAATACCTCAGGGAATTTTGAGAACTAACTGAGATAATTCATGTAATGTACTTAGTCTTGTGGCTAGTTGGGGTTTGACACTTTTATATACATAATCCATGCTTAACGGCCCAAGTGTGGCTGAGCTAACCCGGCCATGTGCATGTTTATCTGAAAAGCATCACTGCAGTACAGGATGGTGTTGGAAGGCTTGGGTTTGAAGTTATTCAAGATGTTGGTTTTAAGCATCTTTAAAGATTACTGTTGTTGGGGTCCTGCCCCAAGAGCAGCATCCTTTGAGACCTGTGGAAACTGGTGGCAAACTGAAAAAATATAGAGTTAGAAGCGAGGGTAAAGAAAGACAAGAGACATGGAGTAGAATTAAAAGTGGGAGCTCAGGGGTCCACTGGCCATCGTGGGATTCCGGCAGTGGCCCAGAGTGTTTGCTCCACTCTGCTTTTATTGACGCCTATTTGCCCAGAGGGTAAGATGAGGGAGGGAACAAAGAGGTCAGCAGTTTCTGGGATTGATCGTATCAGCTCCTATTGCTATTATTATTAACCTTAAGGGCGGCCTTCAGAATCTAAAATCTGAGCCTTGTCTTGGGAGAGCCTCCCACCTGAGGTCACACACACAGATTTCTAGGGAGGTGTTCAGCTCTGCTAGTTCTCTGCGGAGTGAAACACCCCCGGCATTAATCTCCTCTGAGGGATCGGTGGGAGAGAGGCATTTTCCGCCCATCACCACCACAGAGGATCTCCCTCTGCCT
>CAUYON010174137.1:0-25150 GCA_963573935.1 Arctocebus calabarensis | reverse complement strand
CCTCAAGCTGTCACCCTGGATAGAGTGCTGTGGCATCACAGCTCACAGCGACCTCCAATTCCTGGGCTCAAGCGAGTCTCTTGCCTCCGCCTCCCAAGTAACAGGGACTACAGGCACCCACCACAACGCCCGGCCATTTTTTGGTTGCAGCCACCATTGTTGTTTGGCGGCCCGGACTGGATTAGAACCCGTCAGCTCTGGTGTACGAGGCTGGCGCCTTAGCCTGTTGAGCCACAGGCGCCAAGCTGATTCGTTATTTTTAAATGGGGGAGCTAAAGCACAGAAGTTAAC
Source organism: Arctocebus calabarensis (assembly GCA_963573935.1). Classification (NCBI taxonomy): domain Eukaryota; kingdom Metazoa; phylum Chordata; class Mammalia; order Primates; family Lorisidae; genus Arctocebus; species Arctocebus calabarensis. The sequence goes on along the minus strand of CAUYON010174137.1, from coordinate 24,859 downwards.
CAATTTGTTGGTGCTCACACAGATGACAAGTAGTGGACTTTGGATTTGAATCCAGGCAGTCTTGCTGCAAAGCCAGTGGTTTTTACTCAATTATGTTCCGTGGCGTGCAACTGAAATAATCTCACCATAGGATACGGAGTGCTCTGAAGATTGGTCATCTTGCATGGGTCAGTTAGTTCTACAAATGGATTATCCTTTTATCCTGGGCACTGGGAAACATGGAAGAGAAAATTAGTGACCCAGAGGCACAGGCAGAGAAGAAAAATGGGAAGAGGAGCAAACCTGAGCTAGGCAATGTCTCTCGGGAGCGCAAATAATGGCAGTCCACGTAAGTGTGAAGTTTACAGAGCTGGCCATAGGATGGGATAGCTCCTCCCCCCAAACAGTTACAATACGTTAGGTCCTGGGGCTAAGAGTTAGAAAATTGGTGGTGAACAAGCCAGACTAGATCTTTAGTCTTCATAAATGTTCTTTTCTAGTGGGGAAGAGCATTTAGCACATAAGGAGGCAGCATAATGTACAGCTGGGCACTCCCATGGGAATGTGCTTCAGACTCACCTGGGGAGCTTAGCAGTCTTAGAGGGTCTGAGTAGGAAGTCTGAAGTAGAGCCCGAGAACGTGCATTGCTGTCACATTTCCAGGTGAAACTGGACCACCGTCGGGAACTGCTGGTGGTTATGAGCAGTGTTAGAGCTGGCCTACAGCAGTAAGGGCTATGTGAAAGCTTCCTTTCTAATTAAGCACAAGGGAACAAATGATTCCAATGGCAAGAGTTACAAGGGGGAAATAAACTGAATGGGAAGATGAAGTTGACAGGGAGCCACTGTAAGGGGTCTCAGGAAAGACCATCTGAAAGGGCCACATTGGAGATGGAGCCAGGAGGCAGGAGTGAGGCTGCTCTGGAAGGAGCTGGAGAAGAGCGGGCAGAGAAGCAGTGCAAAGGCCGGAGAGGGAAAGTTCCAGTGCTTGTGGGATCTGGGGCCAGGGGATGGGATCTGAGATGAGGTCGAGGAGGACATGGGAGCAAGTTCAAGTAGGGTCTTGATATAGAGCAGATAGACCTGGAGGGACTGGGTTGGTGTGAATTGTTTTCTTATTTTGCAAAGATCGCATTGGCTGCCAGGAGCAGGTTGAATTGGAGAGGGGCACGTGTGGAAGGAGGAAGACCAGCTGGGATGCAACCACAGTGATTCAGGGAGAGACAGTGATGGCTTGGATATGGCTGGCAAAACAGGCTGGAGGTGGGCTGGAGGGATGCACAGCTTTTGTGCCTACTGGCTAGTCACAGCCTTGGCTGCTTATCAAGAAGGCCCACGAGGAGGTTAAATCATCTTTCATATGTGTCGTTTTAGAAAGCAGAGAAACGTAAAGAGCACTTTTAGAAAAATAGTTATCATCCAAAATTATTTAAGTGTCTGTGCCTCCCCCTCTTCCATCCCCCCTGAGGGTAAACCCTCAGCTCTCTGGAACGCTTGGCTCCCAGGACAGCTTGTTTCCCGAGATCTCTGGTTTAGCTCTGTTAATGTGGAGTATGATCTCTGTGTGTGTCATTGCTTCATTGTTGACGTGTGATGACTCAACTGGTAACTCACAAGACTCTGCGTAGAAGCATACTATTGTTCCTCTTGGATCTCGGTGGAGCTTTGATTGGCACTTAAGTGATTGTGTGTTTGAGTTAATTACTGTAGCTGGGAAATCACACCAGGAGAGAAATGCGTAGTTGTGAGGTAGCAGTGAGAGGAGCGCGTGCAGTGTGAGAGTGAGCCTAGAAGCAATGGTTCTGGATGCAGAAAGTGAAGGAGTAGGCGCCACGCGCTCACAATGCCAGGGCTCCCTCTCTCCCACCGTGCCCTTGGGAGTTGTGCCAGCTGAAACTCCACCTGCTCGCCGGTGGGGGAACATCCCCTCCTGCCCTGCAGGGCTGTGCGAGGAACAGTCCGATGGAGGGATGTCCCCCCCTTCCTGTCTCTGGAGATCCCAGACCAGTTGGTTCCACCTCAGGCAGTCTCCTCACATGTTTACACACATCCTCTTCAAACTTGGTGTTTCTTTTCCTTTGCTCTTTTAAATCTTGCTCAGTCACCTCAGGAAATTCTCTCCTTTTCTTTGTTCCCTTGGAGAGCCAAAATAAGGGGGAGACAATTTTACTCATGGTTAATATGCATGAGACTCATGCTGTGATAAACATATTGACAAATGATCTACTTACCAAATCCTGTGGTAACTGTGTTTACAAATTCCTTGGCTGCTGTTGACAGGCAGAGCACGTTCTCTCCTGGAAACTTTTTTTTCCTTTTTTCTTTTCTTTCTTTTTTTTTTTAGATTCCTCCTTTTTTTCTTGATCTTTCTTGCTTCCTACCTCCCCTTCCTGTTTCTGTTCCTCAAACTAAGTTATTTCTTTAAAAAAAAAACAAAAACAGGGGGCAGCGCCTGTGGCTCAAAGGAGTAGGGCGCGGCCCCATATGCCAGAGGTTCAAACCCAGCCCCTGCCAAAAAAAAAAAAACTATAAAAAAAACAAAACAGTTTCTCAGCCATTTTCTATATATTTTTTCCACTTCCTCTCTAGGTGATTCTGTCCTCCTGACAGGGTCTAAGTCTGTCGCTTGGGAGAAAGTATAGAGGCCTCATTATAGCTCACCACAGCCTCAAACTCCTGGACTCATAGGGTCTTCCCACCTCAGCCTCCTGAGTAGCTGGCACTGTAGGCATGCAATACGCCACCAGCTAAGTTTTTTTATTTTTGTAGAGCTGAGTCTTGCTAAGTTACTGAGGATGGTCTTGAACTCCTGGCCTTCAGCTGTCCTCCCGCCTCGGCCTCCCAGAGTGCTGAGATCACAGGTGTGAGCCACTGCATCCAGCCCTGTTTCTGCAGCTTTAGTGCTTTTTGCCCACTCCCATGCCTTGAATTTACCCACCTGCTACATAACTGTGACTCTGCAGACCCAACACACTTTTCCCTCCTATTGTTTCTCTAGGTGACAAGTGTCACTTCATTAGCTCCATGAAGGCAACAAAACCACTGTGTCATCTTCAAACCTCACCTTTCCTTTTTTTCCCCAGCCTCTAATCACTAACAAAGTTGGGCTGGGGCTCAACAAGTCCTGAGAGACTCTTATCTGTCTTTTCCTCTCGGTGCTGCTGTTTTGGCTCAGGATTTCATCATCCCTTAACAGTTGATCTTTCCACTTCAACCTTCTTGACTCTGCAGTCACCCCTTTATGCTACCAAGCAAAATGTATCTGTGCATTTGTTGGTTTTTCCATGTGCCAGGCCCATAGAGGGTGCTCACAGGTAGTGGCATAATCCACATGGTTCCAAAAAGAGTTCAAGATAGGTTACAAAAAAAAAAAAAAAAAAGGCATAAGAAAATATGCAGAGTAAGTGGATGAAAAGAGCCCCTCCTTCCCGAAATACGGCGACAAAACAACTGGAGGACAGGAATGGTTGAAGTTACCCACCAAATATATGCATTTGTAAACTGTGAGCTACAGAATGGCTCCAGGGAATCTTAGTGGCAAATGGCAAGTGATTCCACATTGTCTGTAAAAGATGGAAAGGACAAACTGTGCAGGAGAAGCACAGCTATTCTTGGAATTGAGGTCAGAGAGAACTTTTTCCCAAGGGCTCTGATAAAGGGAATTCTGTGTTGCTTGCTGAATAATCTCATCAGCATTCTTGGAATATCCATAGCCATCAGTTTCACGGGGCTGCTGCTTCTAACGTGACTCAGTGTGGGCCAGGAAAAGAGTGCCCGTGTGCTATTTCAGTAAAGATTGTAAAGGTGTGAGGAATGTCAAAATCGTGCCCGTCTATCAGAACTTCTTTGTAAAGTGGCTTCATTCATCTTCCTTAAAAAAAAGTTTCTGTGGCTTCTTGTTCCCAGAAACTACACTCTGTGGACATTCAATGCTGTCTGTAATGTCAGCCCATGTTATAGTTCTAGGCTTTTCCCCAACCTCAGCTCCACCTGTCAATGTGCACCTCACAACCCAGCCACGCTTGTCTACTTTTCCTGAATGGCTCTGTCCCCTTGATGCCACCTTCATGCAACCTGTTCTGTAGCTTCAGAGGCCCCTCCCTCTACCTCTTTACCTGTTTCCCCTTCTTGAGTACAGCTGGATTTTTTTTTTCTTTAAGCTCAGAGAGAATGTTTACTCATTATGTCTATAAAGATCTATTGATCCACAACTACAAAAGCTACAGTTCTTTAGTTAAAACTGAACATATCACCATCAATATATCACCCCCTTTTTAAGGTATCCAGAATTTTATGTTAGAAATTTAGCCTCATTTTAAACTTACTGAACTTCTTCAAGGACCAGTTTTCTTGAGAGAAAACTTTGCATGCACTTCCCTGGTTTAGTACAGATAGTACTGTTCATTCGTTTTGGTGTTTTTGTTGTAAGGTTAGGGCATTCCTTTAGCTACAGTGAGGGTCTCAGCCAATTCTTACCCCAGAACCTCAGAGGCTAAGCTCCATTTCATGCCTTGTTTCTGGGGAAATTCTTTTCCCAAGTTCCGAAGCATATTTTTAACATGTTACTGCAACACAATCCAGTTTAAGGCAGTAGAAAGAATCCTGGACTGGGATTTATCATTTGGATTCTGATGCTGGTTCTTTGATTCATTATTTAACCCCTCTAGATCTCAGTTGCCTCATTAGTAAAATGAGATGGTTAGATTAGATGGTGATTGATTGTAATGAAAAAGTAATAATAGCTGATTGCTATGAGCAGGGCACTGAACAAGCATCATATCATTTCATCCTTACAGTGACATTCTGAAGTCAGAATCGCTGACTCCTTTTATACTTGTAGAAACTGAGGCACAGAGAGATGAAGGGACGTACCCAGAGTTACACAGTGAGTGAGTGAGCAGGCTCTCCATGTGGTTTCTGGGGGAAACACTTAACCACTATGCTTTCTAGTTCAGTGGTTCTGTGAGTGTACTATTTATAGGACAAAGCCTGTATTTTGAAATTTTGAGGAAGAAAAATTAGTTTTACTGAAATCCAATTTTACATCATTCCTCCCACACTCTTTTTTAAATTCAGTAACTTGTGTTTAAATGAAAACTTTGTTCTCTGTCTTGCTTTTCCCCAAGTATATTGGCCTGTAAGATTCTTATTTGGTTATCATAATAAATCCGGGGCAAAAATCTGTCATTAATGCTCTTTGCTGTCCACGAGAAATGTTGTGTACTTGATGGTCTTTCCCAGAAGCGGATCAGTGTCACCTGTAAAGAAGATATGTTATGCATCCTTCCTCTCTGTTCTCCTGCAATCAGCCCTTTCACTTAGATGGTTGGGAAATTATTAATCCTAAGTTTTTTGGAAGTGCTAAGTAAGTACTTACGACTCTTCCTGTGTAAGGCATTGAATGCTGTGTCTGGCACATCATTCACTCAGCAGGTGTTGTGACCACACATCGTGCTAAAGGCTTGACATACAATACTGAACAAAACACTGACTCTACTCAACGGAGCATAGGGTACAGGTAGAAGTGTAGAAAATCAAAGAGATGTTTATAAATTCTACAGATGCTGGATAGGTTTTTCTTATTCCCATCATAAAATTATACAGACAAGGAATTAGCCTTTGTTCAAGTCTTTCCCCAAAGAAATCCAAAAATTCTACTTTTTGACAGCATAACCCATTCAACATCATTCAGCTGTACCTACAGCTGGTGGAATAATTGTTTCATTTACCATTCAAACTAGGATACTTTCAAGAAGGAAAAAGTATTTTATTTTTGTTTACTTCTTTTGAGGCAGGATCTCACTGTGGCCCAGGCTAGAGTTTAGTGGCAGGATCGTGACTCACCGCAACTTCAAACTCCTGGACTCAAAATACCCTCCTGCCTCAGCCACTCAAGAAGCTGGGATGACAGGTGCATGCCACCAGGTCCAGCTAATTTTTAAATTTTCTATAGAGATGGGGTCTTACTATCTTGCTCAGGTTGATATAGAACCTCTGGCTTCGAGCAATCCCTTCCTCTTAGCCTCCCAAAGTGCTAGGATTACAGGGGTTAGCCTCTGCACCTGGCCTCAGAGTACATTATTAATATTTATGTTGGGACAGTAAGTATAAACTAGAATTGTGGCCCCATATACCAAGGATGGCGAGTTCAAACCCGGCCCTGCCCAAACTGCAACGAAAAAATAGCTGGGTGTTGTGGCGGGCACCTGTAGTCCCAGCTACTTGGGAGGCTGAGGCAAGAGAATCACTGAAGCCCAAGAGCCAGAGTTTGCTGTGAGCTGTGATGCCACAGCCCTCTAGTGAGTATGACAAAGTGAGACTCTGTCTCTAAAAAACAAATAAATAAATAAACTAGAATTGTACCAGGTTAACTGGAATCTGTTGTCACTGTACTAACTAGTATCTGAATTGACCCTTCAATCTTAACATTCTTTAATTATGACTAAGTTCTCTATAGAGGGTGTGTTTGAATCAGAGATGTGTACCTGGTTTTGCTGGGACTTGGGGGAAATTAGGTATTCTTTTCCTTACAGGAGTTTATTTTCTAAGACATTATTTTTTTCTCTGTTACCACTTTTTTAGTTACAGAGAGCACTTCACTAAAACATCAAGTCAACTGCAGAATTGAGGAATTTCCTCAGATGACAGTCATAAAGCAATAACTGTCACTAATATTTCTCTAGACAGAATACTGTGCTGTTGGGAAGAAGTTTGTGCCTGTGTTTCTCTTTTCTCTTATTAAACAAATTTATGGCAGCACACTGTTTTTCTCTCTTTAGAGAGAAACAAAAGACCGCATGACCCATACCAATTGCCAAAATTAAAGTTGCAGTTTTTTGTTTTGGGGACTTTTTAGAACTTAAAGATTGTCTCAAATGGAACTGAGTATAGGAGTATTACAAAACAGGTTTGAGAATCTTTGCTCCCAAAGATTCAGGACCTTGTCATGATTTGATTACATAGCCTCTTCTGTTCTGAATAAATCATTAGTCATTGTAATGAGTTATAAGTCATTCTTCAGGGACTGTTTGTAAAGGACTAATTGTAATGAGTTATAAGTCATTCTCTGGGACTTTTTATAAACGATCATTATCAATGCCTATTGTCTTATAGTTAATAGGAGTGATTGAGTCATCCCAGTTGCAATTTTGAGTCATTCCTTAAAAAGACACATTTATTTTATTTTATTTTATATAACTGTCCTTGAAAAGACACATTTTATAACCCTTTTTAAAAATGGCCATCAGAGCAGACAGAAGAAGGGGGAATAAGTGTGGAATGTGTATGTGCAGTGAGGTGATGGCTCCACAGACTGCCTTCGGGTTCAGGCCTTGATCGAGGGCAGCTGATCTTCAGGCTGTAGACCAGAGGTCCTCAAACTGCGGCCTGCGGGCCACATGAGGCAGTGTGAATGGTATTTGTTCCTGTTTTGTTTTTTACTTCAAAATAAGATATGTGCAGTGTGCATAGGAATTTGTTCATAGTTTTTTTTTTTTTAAACTATAGTCCATCCTTCCAACGGTCTGAGGGACAGTGAATTGGCCCCCTGTCTAAAAAGTTTGAGGACACCTGCTGTAGACGGCCTCATCATTTAGAATTTTCCTCTTGCCTTGACATAATGAGGTCAGTGCCTCAGTGTCTTAGAAATTGGTGCTGTACTTGCCGAGGCCAGTTATTGGATGTGCAAACGTGTTTGTTTGGGGAGGCTTCTCTTGGGCTTGGGATATTAGGAGGGATTGACTGGAGTGCAGGTCTTGTATTTTTCCACTTGGTTTGTTTTTTTTTACATTAAAGTCATGACGTAATCCAGGGGTGATTTTGTCAGCATTATCTGTAAAGATCTTATGCATAGTTAAGAGAAAAAAATGTCATGATGTTCTGTCCTTGAAAAACTTCAGTAGAACCCAGAGTAGCAGAGTAGAAGTTTGGCTAACTCAGTGTACCCCCAGCTCTGTTGAAACAGTTGAAAATACTAGTGTAATAAAGTCTTCTAAATAACCCCATGAAATCTCTGTGGCCTTCTCTCCTATAAAAGCCTATATCACTAAAATATGGAAGTACTATGTTATAGACAAAGGAAAAGGAGGACTTGGAAGGTTTCTCAGTTCTTTGGGGCAACCACGGGGTACTGGGAAAGCAGCTGTAGATTTGACTCAATTTAGAGGAATAAGAAATATTTGGCTTAACTGGCCAATTCCTTGAAGTCATGGTTCTGACTCTTTCAACTCTACTTCACAGATGATATATATACAAACAAATTCAAGACTGACGCCCCCCCCCCCAGGGCATTTACACTTTGAGATGGGGAAGAGATATCGTTTCACACATGCTGAAACAAAATTTTCTGAAACAGTACTTAATCTTTACTTTCACATTTGATGGCATTCTGAAATTACCTCACTCTATGCTGTCCTGTTTCAATTTTTTTTTAAGTTGGTTATCGCCCATTAAAATGATTTCACAACTCATTAATTGGTTGTGAGCTGAAGTTTAATAAAATACACGTCTAAACAGTTTTTGTGGGTGTGCATGTTTGGAGGCAAGGACGGTGAAGTCATGTTTTCCTATCAGTCGTGGTAATAAGTGTAGCCATAATAAAACGTAAACTGTTTAGTTAATTAGAATATTTACCATAATAAATGCTGTTGGATTGATTTCTTTATGAATAGTGCATTTTGTCTGCTAGGATGAAGCAATTGAGCATTCTCAATTTGCCCAGACGATAATCCGTACAATACTTCTTGTTGATGTTAAGTGGAATATTGAAATAGCATTTTGTCTGTGTGTCTTGGCTGGTAATGAACACTGTTTTGTCATCATACGGTTACCAGGACAGCTTTTGACACTCAAAGAATGCCTGGGAACACCCATTAGGTAGGAAGAAAACAAGGAATATTGTATTTTAACTCTTGTCTATTTTCTGTGGGGTGCCAGATGGGAGGGTGCTTGATCAACTACGGAAAGGAATGTCCTTTTTGTCTTTGAGATTTATTTTTTGTTGCCATTTGGTAAACATGCTCCAGAATTAGACCATCTTATATTTTTTTCTTTAGAACACATCCCACACTTGTGAAAATTAGTCTCTGTTTAAAAAGACCAAAAGAAGGCCCCCAAAAAAAGAAGAAGAAGAAAGCAGCTGAATTAAAATATTAAAAAATAATGAATTAGCCTAACTAGTTTTATTTTTTAAAGTTACCCTTTCAAGGATGTATAATTTAAGCTGCACTCACCTTTTGCTGTGGTGTGATACATATTTACAACTGGTGTTTTGTTCTCTCTCTTTCTAATTTACAGGGTTAGCATCTCCTTAAAGAATACTCCCTTAAATGTCTCCTAAGGGGTATTGCTTCATCAAGAACATAAACAATTACAACATAAAATATTACCTTTGGGAATGAAGTCACGCGTCCTTCTCAATTGCTGAAGTCTCGTAATTCTGAAGGGGGTATGTTTAAGTCCCATTCACACGCTTGCTAAACAAGCAAATACTCATAAATGGGGAAAACATGAATCTAAGGGTTTCTTACTTTCTACTAATTATGCGTGGAATGTGCAGGAGCAGGAATGTCAGAGGAAGAGTAATAATGACAGATTTTGAAAGGGCCTTAGAAGTTAGTGAGTACAAAATATTTTACAGTGGAAGCTGAAATCCAGAAGGGCTGGGTTTCTTTTTCCTGGCTTCCACTCCTTTCGTTGCGTCGTACTATACGGCTCTCAGAGTGACCTCTCCACTGCACACCTGACATGCGTGAACTTCACTGGCAGCTTTCTCTGCCTCTAGACTGAAGTTCTGATCTCGGAAGGCCACACATAAAGTCTTTTGGGGTGTGCTTTCTGCTTGTCTCCTAGCTTCTCTTGCCACTTGGGGCCCCAGTGTTGTAATTTTGAAATTCCTTGATGGTCTTTTTTAATTCCTGGATGGTTTTATCTCTTGGAACACTCTGGTTTTATCTCATCTGACCATGCTTTCACACATGGTATTTTTTCTGCCTGAAAGGCAGTTCTTGCTCTCTCCCAAAATGTAAGTTCAGTTCAGAGGCTTTTGGTTTTTTTGCTGTGAATCTCTCTGTAAAGTATTATCTATTCTTCCACCTCAGCCAAACCCCACCATTGGAAGCCTTTCTGGAGCTCCAGGTCTGAGTTGGTCATCTTCCCTTGTGGGATCTTGTGTGTCATGATACAATAGACGCCCCCAGAGTTGACCACCTCCTTCCGATGACTGAATTTTCACAGACTGGACATGCACCACATGTACGTATTGGTAGAGTAGGCCTAGTTCCTTGTGCTGACCCCCTCTGTGTTTTGACCAGTTTGTTACAGTCCCTTGGGTGGTCCGCTTACCAGTTTCCATGGTATTGATTTGTCATTGCTCCTCCCACTGCCTCAGAAGCTCTTGAGAGTAGAGACTGTGTCTCCCTTTTCCCGGCACAGGCGCAAACCCACAGAGTTGAGAGAGTGGAGAGGCTGGGCCCTGCTTTGATTGCTCGATAGCAGAAGTCAGGAAGACAAAAGAGACCCGGGCCTCCTGATTCTCAAGACGGTACTGTGTGTCCTATTTTTTGGATTGGAGTAGGGCTGAGAGGAAGTATAGACATAGGATCAATTGTTTTTCTTTCTGTAGGAAAGGTTTTATCACCTGTGAGGGGGTTTTATCATATGTTCTTGTTTACAAAATGATGGCATAGGTATAGAGGCTTAATTGACCTATGGTATAAATTCATACTTTTTAGTATACAATTCTAAGTGTTTTGAAAACTGTGCAATTATAACATTTAACTGCCATCAAATTAAGATATAGAACATTTCCATCACTCCAGAAAGTTATCTTGGTGCCCCTTGGTAGCCTGTCTTTTCTCTAACCCACCTTATTCTCCATCTCCACTCCCATCCCCCACCCTTGGCCACTGGCCACCACTGATCCATTCTCTGTCTTCATAGATTTGCAGAATGCCATATACATGGAATCAAAGAATATGTGTGTCTAGCTTATGTGACTTAGCGTACAGTATTTGAAGTCCATCTACGCTATTGCTTGTGTCAATAGTTTGTTGCTTTTTGTTGCTGGATAATATATTCCACTGTATCAACATGCCAGGGTTTCTTTATATAATCACTGGTGAAAGGATATTCAGGTTGTTTCCACTTTGTAACAGTTCTTTTATTTATACCTAAAATTCCTGGCTCATATGCTCATAAGTATATGTTTAATTATTTTTTGAGATAGAGTCTTGGTTTGTCACCCTCATAGAGTGCCATGGCATCACAGCTCACAGCAACCTCAAACTCTTGGGCTTAAGCTATTCTCTTGCTTCAGCCTCCCAGGAAACTGGGACTACAGGCACCCACCATAACACCCGGCTATTTTTTTTTTTTTGAGATAGAGCCTCAAAGCTGACACCCTGGATAGAGTGCCATGGCATCACAGCTCACAGTAACCTCCAATTCCTGGGCTCAAGCGAGTCTGCTGCCTCCACCTCCCAAGTAGCTGGGTCTATAGGCGCCCGCCACAAAACCTGGCCATTTTTTGGTTGTAGCCATCATTGTTATTTGGCTGGCCCAGGCTGGATTTGAACCCACCAGCTCAGGTGTACGTGGCTAGTGCCTTAGCCTGTTGAGCCATAGGCGCCGAGCTAACACCTGGCTATTTTTTGGTTGTAGTTGTCATTGTTGTTTGGCAGGCCCACGCTGGATTTGAACCCGCCAGCTCCAGTGTATGTGGCTGGTACCCTAGAAGCTGAGCTACAGGCACCAAGCCAGTATATGTTTAATTTTATAAGAAACAACAAATTTTTCCTAAGTAGTTATACTATTTTGCATTGTTGTGAGCAGGGTATGAGAGTCCCAGTTGTTCTGTGTCCTTGTCAACACCTGGTGTTGTAGGCTCGGTGCCTGTGGCTCAAGCGACTAAGGCTCCAGCTACATACACCTGAGCTGGCAAGTTCGAATCCAGCCTGGGCCCGCCAAATAACAATGACGGCTGCAACCAAAAAATATCTGAGCGTTGTAGTGGGCACCTATAGTTCCAGATACTTGGTAGGCGAAGGCAGGAGACTCGCTTGAGCCCAGGAATTGGAGGTTGCTGTGAGCTGTGATGCCACGGTATTCTACCCAGGGCTACAGCTTGAGGCTCTGTCTCAAAAAAAAAAAAAGCTTGGTATTGTCAGCAGTTATTTTTATAGATTATTGCTATTCTAATAGTTGCATAGTATCTCACTGTGGTCTACTTTGCATTTCCTTAATAATCACTGTTGAAATCATTTTATGTGCTCATTTTCCAGTTGTGTCTCATCTTTGGTGAAGTATCTGTTCAAATCGTTTGGCCTTTCAAAATTGGGCTTGTCTTCTTATTACTGATTTTTAGGGTTCTTCTATATTATAAATTCTTTTTTTTTTATTCTTTTTAAAATTTTTTTATTTTTTTTTGTAGTTTTTGGCTGGGGCTGGGTTTGAACCCACCACCTCCAGCACATGGGACCGGCGCCCTACTCACTGAGCCACAGGCGCTGCCCATATATTATAAATTCTTTATCTGATACATTTTGCAAATATTTCCTCCCAGTCTTTCTCCCATGTGTTTTCATTTTCCTAACAATGGCAATACAGCTTTGAAAGTCTTTAATGAGAAAATTCAAAAAGGCATGAAAGGAGAGGTTTTAATCCATGAAAACAGATGATCATAAAATGAATTCAACATTCTTCGTCTCTGATAGAAAAACATTTTCATTTTGATTTTTTTCCCTAAGATTTGAATGTGGCATTTTCTCTAGCCTTTTTGAGTTGTGCTCAGGAAGTTCAAGTTCTTAGGATGTTCAAGTCCCTTAAGTGCATCATGACTTCACAAGTTGATCCCTTTTCTGTATAGTGATTAACATTTAGTTTTAAGTGTTAGTATGGTGGTTGTGTCATTTATCTTATTACAGATTCTAAGACTGCAGAGAAGCAAGTTTTAGATTCCTTCTTCTGGGAAGTACCCGAGCCTTGGTACTGAAAACACCAGAGAAGTTGCCAGATAGCATGGACCCAGTTTTTCCTGCTTCCTAAGACTGTGTGTAGAGAAATGATGCACAAGACATTGGAGATATACTAGAAGGTGTCTATTGTGATTCTAGAAATGCTAAAACATTTAGGGTTAGAAAAATATCCCTGGAGCCAAGTCTGACTAAAATGGCACATACAATGTTTGGCCCCATGAATATGTTGGTGTTCTTATTTTCAAAATGCAAAAATGCTATTTTTAAAAATACAAATTTAATGTTGCAGCATTATCTTAACAATAGCAAGCTAAGAATACAATGGACTGATGGGTTTAGTACAAAAAATAACTGTTGCTGTATCTTTTGACTGAAAATCTTTCCCATCTTAGTATAGCGCCTTGTACATATGTGGATAATGAATACTTGTAAATCTCTGTTGAATGGATGATAGGATATCTCCCTTCTTTTGTAAAAGAAAACCCTTAATTAACCTCTTATTCCTTTTAGCATAATGGCTTCTGGTAGCAAAGATGTTCCTATCCTATCATGTATATGGGCTGCCAAAAATAGCATTGATACATACATTTATTAGCCTTTAATATTTATACTTCTTTTAAAAGGTTTTCAGAGGAGTTTTTCATTTTGCAAATGAAGAATCTTAGGTGTCAAGAGACGAACATGTTCAGCACTGTGTGATTTTGTATTTGTAAAAAATATATACCATATATATAAAAAAATCTTCCCCATCTTAATATAGTGCCTTGTACATACATATGTGGATAATGAATACTTGTAAATATCTGTTGAATGGATAATAGGATATCTTCCTTTTTTGTAAAAGAAAACCCTTAATTAATCTCTTATTCCTTTTGGCATAATGGCTTCTGGTAGCAAAGATGTTCCTATCCCTTCATGTATATGGGCTGCCAAAAATAGCATTGATACATACATTTATTAGCCTTTAATATTTATACTTCTATTAAAAGGTTTCCTTTTTTTTTTTTTTTTTGAGACAGAGCCTCAAGCTGTCACCCTGGATAGAGTGCCCTGGCATCACAGCTCACAGTAACCTCCAATTCCTGGGCTCAAGCGAGGCTCCTGCCTCCACCTCCCAAGTAGTTGGGACTACAGGCGCCCGCCACAACGCCCGGCCATTTTTTGGTTGCAGCCGTCATTGTTGTTGGGTGGGCCCGGGCTGGATTCGAACCCGCCAGCTCAGGTGTACCTTGAGCCACAGGCGCCAAGCCTATTAAAAAGTTTTCAGAGGAGTTTTTCATTTTGCAAATAAAGAATCTTAGGTGTCAAGAGATAAACATGTTCAGCACTGTATGATTTTGTATTTGTAAAAAATATATGCCATATATATATAAATTCATAATGATACTTATGAAATATGCAGTGGTTATCTGTGGATGTTGATATTGTGAGATGTTTTTCTCAGCATATCAGTTTTTGAAAAACAACTAATATAGGTCATTTCTGTTATTATAAAAAAGGTAGAGAGAAAACAAGATAGATTACTTGCCCAAAGATAAGGAATAGTGTCAGGAAAGAAATTTATGTTTGAACTACAGTGAAGTAATGGCTCCTGTTTCACCACTTCAAACCCTGTGGCAGCTCACACGTTTCTATCTCTGTTACCACCAAACCATTGGGTTTAGTTCACTTCAGTTCCACTCAAACACTGAAAAGGATCTCATGGCTTGGTGCCCGTAGCACAGTGGTCACGGCACCAGCCACATACACAGAGGATGGTGGGTTCGAACCTAGCCTGTGCCAGCTGAACAACTGCAACCAAAAAGTAGCTTGTGGCAGGTGCCTGTAGTTCCAGCTAGTTGGAAGGTTGAGGCAAGAGAATCACTTAAGCCCAAGAGTTTAAGGTTGCTGTGAGCTATGATGCCACAGCACTCTACCAAGGGTGACATAATGACACTATGTCTCAAAAAAAAATAATAATAGAAAAAGGATCTTGTGGAGTCGGGGTGTGCCTAATAAAAAGAAGAGGGACTTTTCAATTGTCCACAGACTTCTCTATACCTTCTTTGCAAAAGAAGGAGTAACCATTTTTAAATCATATTTTTTAATTCATAAAAAAGACATTTATTTTCAGTCAAATGGATGATGTCTTCCTCTTGTCCCTTAATCCTCAATGTTCGCTTGAAATTTTTTTTTTTTTTGGCCACTCTACCAAAGGCCAGTCTGAGGCCTTTGGTAGAGTGCTGTGGTGTCACAGCTCACAGCAACCACAAACTCTTGGGCTTACGTGATTCCCTTGCCTCAGCCTTCTTGGTAGCTGGAACTACAGGTGCCCGCCACACACCTGGCTATTTTTTAAAGACAGGGTCTCAATCTTGCTCAGGCTGGTCTTGAACGCCTGAGCTTGGGGTGATCCACCTGCCTTGGCCTCCTAGAGTGCTAGTTTGTTTGTTTGTCTTTTGTTTTTAATTCTTTCCTATACCCATTTCCTGATACTTTGATTCTCTTTCCTGCTTAGGTCTCTTCATTTGTACTTTGGAGTTTTTCTCAGGTAAATTTGTGTAATGGAGAATATTGTTTGATTTGGAGAGAAAGCATGGAGAATTAAAAAGAGTTGAAATTCAGATTAAAGGAATTGATTTTTGTGTAAAGTTATCGAAAAACTCTGTGTAAAATAAAAGGCAAAATGTTCAATGTACTTGATGTGAATATGCAAATACTGCTATAATAAAGATGGCATGGGGGGGAAGAAATTAACTTTAGAAAGTAGGACTTTGGGGTGGCACCTGTGGCTCTTCGAGTAGGGCACTGGCTCCATATACCGAAGGTGGCAGGTTCAAACCTGGCCTCGGCCAAACTGCAAAATAGAAAAATAGCCGGATGTTGTGGTGGGCACCTGTAGTCCCAGCTACTCGGGAGGCTGAGGCAAGAGAATCACCTAAGCCCAGGAATTGGAGGTTGGTGTGAGCTGTGTGACGCCACGGCACTGTACCGAGGGCGATAAAGTGAGACTCTGTCTCTACAAAAAAAAAAAAGAAAGTAGGACTTTGGCATTGGATGTGTTTTTACTACTTGTGCATAAAAGAGAGAGAAAGAGACTTTCCTTTCAAATTTGTTCTCCTGGAGGTATATTTTGAAGTTACAGGTTTTTGTTCTTGGTTATACTATAGACATCTCTTAACTGCAAATTGGCCTGAAATTTCTGGTTGATTATCAGAGACTCTGGAAAAGTGATTGGCAGAGTAGTAGTTCTTTTTTTTTTTTTTTTTTTTGCAGCTTTTGGCCCAGGCTGATTTTGAACCCGTCACCTCCGGTATACAAGGGCCAGCATCCTATTCCTTTGAGCCACAGGTGCCGCCCCTAGTAATTCTTGATTGTTATCAACATGTGTTTTTTGAGTTTAAGGACATCACCACTCCCCCACCCTGAGAATACTTTGGAGAACCCTGTGTTCTCTAGAAGCTGTATGTATTTTAGTGACTTTTTAAACTGCCAGGTAATATATTTGGGATATAATCAACACTATGGTAGTAGCAGTACAGTTTTATCTAATACAAATAGGAGGGCTTGTTCAAATTTAGATAACACTGGGTCAATCACAGTATATTTAAAATTAAATAATTCTGTGGCAGAAGGCCCAAGCCCGGTGAGTATGCCACTCCAGGGTCCACAGAAGTGCAGGCTTGGCCATCTGCAAACAGGTTAGGCTGGCTTAGACACCATTTTATAGGGATTTTAAAAAGTTACCTTGTTGAAACATGATGTTCTTTTTCACTCCGTAGATATTGTCACATGAGTGAATTTTATAAGGATAAAAAGATGAGAGTTTAACTGCTGGGGAGATTTGGCAGTTTCCATTAACCAGTTGAGCACTTTAATTTTAATATCTGTGACTATTGGTCTTTGGGCATTCAAATTTATTTTTCTAGTGAGGTGATGTGCTTTCATATTTCTGGGGGTTTTTATTGTTTGTTTGTTTATGAAGTATTTGATTCTGAAAGGTTCTTGCAACTTAAAAACTTTGGCTCTTTAAATTCTGAAGTTTAGTTTTATATTTAGGAAGAACACTCCTACAGGTCTTTATTCTGCAGCCTTTGGTGTTTCTATTCTGTAAAAGTGGGTTTTTTTCTGGGAAGGCCAACAAAGGCAGTGCAGTGTATCAGCGCCTCTCGGTCAGCTGTCAGTCCATTCCGTTCAGATGGCCTCTGGGAGCAGCAAAACCGTGGATGACCATAAGAGATTAGAGCTGTCACTTGTTGAGTTTATTGTATGTGCATTGATGTTTGCTGATCTTCACAGCAGAGTACAAGGTTCGGTTATTCACTGCCAACACATTTTACAAACGAAGCAGCCAGGGCTCAGAAAAGATGAGCGGTCTGTGGAAGGTCACACAGCGAGTGGTCCTGAATCTAGAGATAGACTTTACCTTGGACTGTCTGGCTTCAAACCCTGAACTTCCAACTGTGCAAAGCTGGCTCCAAGTGAGGCCATCAGCTCTCTTGAAATCGTCCTTCAAAGCTCTTTGTGATTCTGTGGTGCTCTGACCTTGCATGATTTTTGTTTGTTTTCTGTGGTACATTTATTTTGTTGGTAGGAACCCAGGTTGATGAATCACTAGGATTACTGATATCACTACGGAGTTTGCATTGCTCATGTAAATTTGAAGGTACTGATTTGTAGGAGCATCTTCTAGCTGAAAATCCTTTTTTTTTTTTTTTTTTTTTTTGCAGATTTTGGCTGGGGCTGGGTTTGAACCCAGCACCTCTAATACATGGGGCCGGCCTATTCTTTGAGCCACAGGCACCACCCCTAGCTGAAAATTCTTTAAACAAATTTTTTTTTACTTATGTATTTTAATGATTTACAAGGCCCATCAGCCTCATATATTTGTAATTATTGTCAGAGGGCTTCCATTTGTGAATTACTGCTGTTTAACTCCCTGTATTCTTTCTAATCTCTTTATTTATATAATCTCTGTGCTTCAGATTCTCTTGCAGGTGTTGGTGATGTCAGGTCTAGAATCTGCTCTCAAGGCTGTTCCGGAGGTTGTTTTTTACTATTAGCCCTCATTATTTTAAATGAGTATCCACCCACCTTGTACTCTGTAACCACATGTTTCCAGAGCTGCTCTGGAGATAACATCTTGTAGTTTACCATCCCCTCCCCCCCAATTCCTTTTTCACTTCATTCATAAATGTTTTATAACCAAAGCCCAGAAAGTATGAGGGAAAATACTTCAAAAGAGAGCCCCTCTCTGGATGTGTGAAGTTCAGAAAAATTTGGCAATGTGTTGCTTCTGAATCTGAAGCTTTGAAACAGACTTCATGGTGTGTTTAACATACATTAGTTGTAAATAAGGAGTCCCACTAATTGCATTTGTAGCTCATAGCAAAACTAACTACCTGTCATATCTTGTTATTCTGATGGAAAAAAAAAATTGTGTATGTGCTAAAAAATTGGAATGCAGTGAATAGCCTGGTGTAAATTGTCTCTAATTATGTGTTCCCCTCCCACCCTGGGGGAGGCAGTTAATCAGTTTTTTCTGTTAACTGTGATAGTCACCTGAATTCAAGTGTGCCAAGCTTAGAGGAAACAGTATGGAATGCCTCATTTTGTAAAGCAGTAACTTATTGTTCTTCTTTTTCCTTTTGTTAGAATGACTAAAACACACCAAAATTATGTGATATTTTACAGAATTATTGTTTACTCATATCAGATAATTATTTTGCCTTTCAGTTGTGATTTAAAGTCGTGTTGTATTCTGAGAAGATACATTCTGAGGAATTATTATTATTTTTTTTTTATGGAGACAGAGTCTCACTATGTTGCCCTTGGTAGAGTGCTGTGACGTCACAGCTCACAGCAACCCCAAACTCTAGGCCTTAAGTAATTCTCTTGCCTCAGCCTCCCAAGTAGCTGGAACTACAAGCACCTGCCACAATGCCCCACTATTTTTTTTATTGTAGTTGTCGTTGTTTAGCAGTCCCTGACTGGGTTCAAACCCGCCAGCCCCTGTGTATGTGGCCAGCGCCCTGACTGCTAAACTACAGGCACTGAGCCCGCTGAAGAATGATTTTATTGGTTGAGACCAAATGTGTTTCTGGAAAGCATGACTCAATAATGGGGTTTTGCTTTGTTTTGACTCAGTAGTTTTATAATGGTAAACTAACAGTCTTTAAATTTTGTGTTGTGGTCGTTGTTTAGAAACATTCCATAAAATGAATCTCATCTGTTTTCATCAGGAAAGGTGAGGACCTCCATGAAAAATCTACAGAAAAAGTTGAATCAGTATGTAAAGACAGCATACTGTGTCAGGCCAGGAAGCCACTTAGCCGGTCAGCTCAGCTCCTTCAGTTTCCTGATGAGCAACCCAGAATCATAGGGTGGCTGTAGCAGTGCAGGGGCTGAGCCTGCTGCTTCTTCTTCTTTTATTATTTTATTTTTTTGAGACAGAGTTTCACTTTGTCACCCTTGGTAGACATAGCGTCATGACTCACAGCAACTTCAAACTCTTAGGCCCAAGCAATTCTCTTGCTTCAGCCTCCCCAAGTACCTGGGATGATAGGTGCCCACCACAACACTTGGCTGTTTTTCGAGCCGAGGTATCACTCTGGCTCAGGCTGGTCTTGAATCTGTGAGCTTAAGCAATCCACTCCTCGGCCTCCCAGAGTTCTGGGATTACAGGCGTGAGCCTGCTTCTTTTGACCTCTGTTTTGGTGCTATTTCTCCAGTATCTTGCTACATTTCCCATGGGATGTTGATCACTGATAAATGTGGTATTGGGGCCTGGGTTTACAAAGAATAATTCCTGCTGGGTGTGGTGGCATGCTTCTGTATTTCCAGCTATTTGGAAGGCTGAGAAGCAGAAGGATCCCTTGAGCCTAGCAATTGAAGATCAGCCTGGGCAATATAGCAAGACCCCATCTCCAAAAAGAGGAAAAAAAAAAAAAAAGACCCAAACCGCAAATTCCTGGAGAAGTATATTAATTTAGTTTTTCTTATGAGTTATTCTTAGTAAAATTTGAGTTGTTTTTGATGATACAACATTTTGGAATGCACATAAATCTGTAGGATCATAAGTATCATCTAAAGTGACTTTTTCTTGCAGTAAGACTATATGAACTTTGGTTCAATTGCTAGAGCTAGTTATCGTTCTTTTTTTCCCCTTCCATTTGTCAAGCAAAATGACTCTTCTAGAGGTCTCATGATGATAATGCCAAGGTATTGGGAGCATTATTCCTCTCACTTTTAAGGTTGGTGGAATTTAAGGGTTTGCTTTATGTCTTGACCACTATTGGAGAGAAGTAACCAGATTCAAATAATACTTAGCAAGGCTCATCGTGTGCACCTGAGATCCTGGGCTCTGGAAGTCACAGTTCCTGCTTCACACCCCTTGTTGAATGGTCTTGAAGAACTCATTTTACCTCAGTTAGTCTCAGTTTCCCCATTTGTAATGTGAGACTTCACATACGGTCCTACCGTGTTATGAGCACTCGCTGTATTTTAGCAGCTGCTGCTATCGCTGTTGTTCCCAAGCCAGTTTTCAGACCTTGGCAGGGACTAGTCAGAAGGGATGTGGATTTCATTTCTAAATTTTAGTGAGAGGAAGAAAGATGAGGAGAGGGGACTTACCTACCAGGGTACCGAAGGTGTCACTTCCTTTAAAAGAAACTTTTACCTGACTGAATTGAAAACAGCACAGCATTGTTATTGTTAGCGCTTCCTTCTTCAGACCATTCCATTTCATCTGCTAGTGGGAATATCTGCACGCATGAAGCTTCATGGAGTTTTCTAGAGAGGAGAGACTCAAGGGCTCAGCCTCAGAATTAACCGTAGAACCTGATGGAGGCCCCGGAACTGAGCCAGGGGACTGGGACTTTCCCTCGTGGGGCTGTCTTAACCTGTCTCTCACGGTTGCTGTCAAGTGTGGGGTGCAGGAGAGAAAGCCAATTCAGAAGGCAGCTGCCAGCAACGAGGGAAATGGTTAATAAAGTATTCTTTTAGCCGTTTGAACTCGGCCAGTTGTTGAGTTGTATCACTGAGTGAGTGCTCGGCTTTCTGCTGACACTCCGAGGGGGACCTGGAAAGGGACAGTGTGCTGTGTCTGCTTGCCTCCAGCTTACATCTGCTGGGGAGCCAAACTGAAACCCACTCACACTGACCCCCTGGAGTACTTTTAAAGGTTTTGAAGAAAATACGACTAGAGTAGAGCCTAGGACATGCTTGCATTGTCCTTGACAGTAACTCCAGAAACTGCCCTCACCTGAAGATCTGTTAATCAAAATCTAGGGTGTCCATTTGTTTGTCCTGATTACTGGGAAGCCATGTTCACCCGTGAGGAGAAGTTGGAAGCGTTCTTTCCAAGGACACTTAAAAGGGGAAAATCCGGGAGCTGAGTACATTGCTGAATGATGGGATGTAATTTATCAAAAGAAACATTATTTGTTTTGTGTTTTCTAAGCATTCATTGCATTCTGAAGCCAATTATGAGTATTTCTGAGTGTCTTCTGCACTCAGTTTCCTTGCTTATCTACAAAATTTTAGAGCCTAATTTGTTTTCTCTTAGATGAAGTGCTTTGAGGCTAATATCATTTATTTAACACCTTTTTTTTTTAATGTTTTCCAGGGATATCAGTATGAACAATATTACTCAGTTACCAGAAGATGCATTTAAGAACTTTCCTTTTCTAGAAGAGCTGTGAGTATTACTTTGAGAAAATACGTGTGTATGTGTTTTTTCCTCCATTCTTTTTGGAAGCCTGTGCTATTAGAGATAATCAATTTCATTAGGGGACACTGAGATTGCTTAGTTTCAGTGACCTTTGGGTGGAGGAAATCGTGTCTTGATTTTTTTAAGCAGAACAGTTGCTAAAGATATTTTTGTAAGCTGGAACTAAAAATTGCTACTTCCATAGGACTTTTTTTGCTGTTACTATTATGACCATGAATGTTGCAGTGACACAAGCTAATTACAGTGTTATCACGAAATAACAAGGCTACTGTGTAATTATGATTGTTGCCAAGGAATTGCTGTATGGGGAGCAGAACCATAAAAAATAACACAAGGTGTTTCAGGGTCCTGATGACAACAGACATCAGTGGCGAACCTGCAGAAAACTGAGTGTTAAGTCCCCTGACATTTGTAGATGACCTTGGCAATGAAGTGAAATTGGCCAGATCTCTAAGAATACCTTTTGCTCTAAGAAGGTTCCTGAGCTTAGTCCCTTGCAGCTCACATTTCCAATTTAACAGTTTGCTTTGTGGAAGTATTTTCTTTCCTTGTTTTAACCTCTGTTTTGTTGTGTTCTCCACATTTTTTTTTTTTGAAGTCCATAATCAAAATAGGCACTTCTGGATTTTAAAGAAATTGAGAACTGTATATTGTAAGAATCCCAGTGAAAAAATAAAATCAGACTTGAATCAAGTTAATATAGGCTTTCAGAAGCCAGGCTAATGGATTATGTAATACATAGAGGTAGGAAAGTGACAGATTGATACTAAGAACATCAAAGAGATATAGCCCTAAGGGAATCTAAATTCATATTACAGAGTGTGCCATACAGCCCAGCTGTTGAGTATTAGATCCAAGTCAGCAAATATCTTCTGTCTTAGCTCGGCCCCTCCCCTAGAACGAGGAGCTGGAGTCAAATAAGAGATACAGATTCCATGCTCTGCCTCTGGGCAGACACGGTATTGAAATAGCAGTTAAGAGCTTAAAAAAATTAAGGAGAAATATTTCTTCCAACATAATGCTCTCATAGCAAAAACTGAACAGAGATTATTTGCCACTTGCAAGTTTGTGATCTGGGTCAAATTATTTAACCTCTCTCTGCTCTGTTTCTTTGCCTATAAAGTGTAGATGATAATAATTCCTCCATCATAATATTCTAGTGAAGAAAGAATGGATTAATATATGCGTAGGACAGTGCATGAAACTGAGTATTTTATAAATGGTAGCTAGTGTTTATTTTATTATTCTAAAAGAGCATAAGAAAAAAAAAAGCAGTAGACTATATACCGAATGTTTGGGCAAAAGGATTAAGTGTGTGTTTTATTTTATTTCTGCTTCCTATGTTTTTTTTTTTCCTGTAGTGAATGTCAATTATTTTGATATGGTTATTTTGTATTAGTATTTTAAGTAGAGTTAGGAAGGAGTGCATTTGAACCTTCTACCTGTCTCTCTCCCCCACTCCCTAGTCAAGCCTTAAAATTCCTTACCTCTTCCTTTTTATATCACATACAGTTTTAGATTTTAGGATGAATTTCTCTTTACAGAAGTAATTATGCAGTGAAAGGACATTAATAAGTGGTTGTTCCTCCATTGTGTAACCCTGTGGGTTGTGGGATGCAGCAGCCTCGTTCTGTAGAAGGCCATTCTCTGTACCCCACCTTTGCTGGTGCCTGTGATTGCCAGTTATCCTACGTGGGATTCTGCAGTGAAGACTAGAAGTAGAGTCAGACCCAGTGAATCTGCTTTGTGAAGTTCACATTTTAGATTTCTTAAAATCTCAAATGACCAAGCATATGTCAACCTCATGAATTCTGTCAACCAGGATTTTTAACTGGAACCAAATCGAATTTCAGTGCTAGTTCATTGTAGCGAGGTCACGTTCCCTCCATGTTCTGCTGTCACAATCACGAAGCCCATCAAATCAAGTCAGTATATCCAAATAGTATGTGGGATTTCAAATATCAATTCAGTTAGGAGAGCTGAGTATTATTTTTAAAGAACACTTCAAAATAGTCTTTTAATACTTTGGTAGTACTATCAGCATTCAGGGAATTCTCCATGTTAATATAAACATGGTAAAAAAAAAAAAAAACCTTTGTTTTTTTTCTTTCAAAAGCAATGTAGTTGATTTTGACATCCAACATGATGCTGCCATGACTATTATAATATTTCATAAACAGTGTAGCCATTTGTCCAGGCGTCATCTGGAAGTCATTTAAGAGTGATTGCAAAGCCAAATGCCCTGAGTAGAAATGATTGGGTGAGGGGCTTTTCCACGTTAGTTAATGAGGTATGCTTTGCAAGATGTGACTGGATTTAGCCAGACTTGATAATGGTGATCTAGAATGCTTGGGGTATTGGGTGAATTCCCTTCCCAACAATATGGAAGAAATGTTTATAGATATTTACACATTCAATTATACTTTGACCAAACTCGGAATCCTACTCTGTGTCAGCTCCGTTGGTGGATCCTAGGAATACAGACGGAACCATTGTCCTAATTTTAGGGTTAACATTCTACTTTTCATTTTGTTTCATCTGTATGCCAATTCTAAATGTGTAGATCCCCTTTACGCAAGGGACTAGCAAATAATTTGAACAGGGATGTTTTAAATCAAATAAAAACAGGGGTGGGTCAAAATTAAGTAGTTGTAAAGAGTTGAATTACATATAGAGACATGTACATAATATGTATATAACAAATTCAGCTATTTAGTCCATATTTATAATTCAATCCATGTGCAATTATATATTTATAAATGTATAAAAGCATTCTGTATATAATATATAATATTCTGTACCAAAATAATTTCAGTCTTTTCAAATGTTGCAAGCATAATTTTTCACATACATGTCACTCAGCTTGAACAAAATGTTAGCATTCCCTCTTTCTTCACACACACAATAGATGTTATGTAATTTTTTAGTACCACTTGAGAGTCTTTATATATGGCAGTGGTTATTCTGGAAGCACAAAGATATTCTCTTAAATAACCACGGTGCAATTGTCAAACTCAGAAAACCAGCCACGACACGTGTTATCATCTGATCTGTAATTCTTTTTTTTTTTTTTTGAGACAGAGCCTCAAGCTGTCACTCTGGATAGAGTGCCGTGGCATCACAGCTCACAGCAACCTCCAATTCCTGGGCTCAAGCGAGTCTCCTGCCTCTGCCTCCCAAGTAGCTGGGACTACAGGCGC